>APFE031120393.1:0-11164 GCA_000404065.3 Pinus taeda | reverse complement strand
ACATTTTTACAAATCACCTCAAATAGCCCACCTTATTTTAAGGGAGAGGGTAAAAAAGGTAAATTTAGCCCTTGAAATTAGGAGTTACAACCTTCCATTCGCCCATTTTCAAGAATAGGGTTTATTTAAGTGAATCCATTCGCTCATTTTCAAGAATATGTTTTATTTAAGTGAATCCTATGGGCCAAATACCATAATTGTGAAAGAGGTATGGTATGGTAATACAGCTTGAGTGGGCCTAATGGTTAAGAGCATGTGTTTCCTCCTAAGAGGTCACAGGTTCAAAACCAGAGGGGGGTAGAGTATGTATGCCTTCGTAGACTTAGCAGTCAAATCGCTGCGTGGAGGTGGGTCCCTTGTCCCACAAACAAGGGGGTCTCATACACCAATTTGGTGTCTGGCTTGGCTGTGACCTTAAAATGGAAAGTACCTTTAGAGTCATAATTAGTCTTATACGGAAGTGAGATTCTTCGTAGTCATTTAAAGTTGGCTTATGAGGCAATTAAGTCTTTTTGCAACCCATCAACATCTGAAAACAATAGAGTGAACATTATTATCCACGAACATTCTCATTTTCCATGCTTGGAACCAATTTCCATGGCTAATCCTTTTGACAAACAATTTTTAATTGATGAAGGGATAATGGAAGGTATGACTTGGAGGAAATTCTATGGGACTATTCTCATCATTGTGCATATTTCTTACCATATTTTGACAAAATTGAGAATAATTTCTCATCTATGTTTTCATTTGAGATTATTAGTGTTCCTCATTGTCCAATATCTACCCTTTCTTCTGATTCTAAGAAAACATTAAGGAACATATCGATGAAACCACAGATTACTGAAAATATTCATATAGGATCTTCTTGTTCTTTAGAAGAAATTTAAACTTATAAAGCCCTAATTTAGGAATTTTGCAACATTTTGGCATGGTCTTACCAATTAATTCCACGAATCAACGGTAGTATAGTTTTACATGACATTAAGACTTACCCAGATGCTAAGCCTATTCGAAAATGGTTACATCCCATACATCCATGAAAATTTTCCTCTATAAAAACTGAGGTTGTAAAAATGTTAAGAGAAGGGGTAATTTACACCATTCCATTAGCTAATTCCATATCAAACATTGCACCTCTTAATAAGAAACAAGGAAATATTCAAGTATGTGTCAATTACACAGATATTAAGAAAGCTTGTCCCAAAGAAAATTATCGAGCCCCATATATCGACGAGATTGTTGATGACTACACTTGAAATCAAATTTTATCTTTTATGGATGGATTTTTGGCTATAATCAAATAAACTTATTCTTGACCGATCAGTATAAAACCACATTTATTTGCGAGTGGGGAACTTTAGCTTATCGCAAAGTCACATTTATCCTAAACAATGTTGGCTCAAATTTTCAGCTAGCAATGTCTTTTGAATTCCATGATATCAAACATAATGTTCAACCCTATTTACATGAACTTCTAGATCATTTAATGAAAATTCAAGATCACTCTTCTCACTTGAGAGAAATTTTCATTAGGTGTAGGCATTACAATAGTCGTTGGAATGTGCACAAATGTGTTTTTTGTGTACAATCATGTTGGCAATTAGGATTTATCACTTTGAAACAAGACATTAGTGTTGATCCCCTTAAGGTAGAGGCAATTCTAAATTAGCGTGTGCCTTCTGTAGAGTTTACAAGGGAAAGAAAATGCTTTGCATAGATTCATCCATAACTATGCTGAAATAACCCAGGGTTTTACTCGATTGTTGAAAAAGGGAATTCTATTTTTCTAGGATGAGCTTACTGAACAACATTTTGATGCATTAAAACATGCATTGACTAATGTACCATTATTACATCCACCTGATTATCATCAATATTACCTTTTATACCTAGTTGCATCCAATGCCACTATAGGCATGGTGTTAGTCTAAGAGGATGACTCTAGTAGTGAACATGTGATTTATTATTTAAGTACAAATATCACTAAAACTGTGATTAAGTTTGCACATGTGGAAAATATAGCTTTGGTAGTTGTCCAAGTTGTTCAACTATTTCATCACTATATACTCTTTTGTGAAAGTCGACTTTCATTTTGGATTGCAACCGTAGGATGTATATTCTTACCAAGAAATTGCTAGGGGGAAAATACTCCAAATGGATAGTTATATTCAAAGAATTTGATTTAGAATTCAAAAGATCTAAATCAAAGAAATATTTTGTATTCATCGAATTATTGTGCGAGTTTCCCCATACTGATACAAAAACTATTGTAGAAGATTCCTTTGTTGGTGAATCTCTCTTTCTTATTAGTATGCCAGATCCAAGGTATGGAGATATCATTATATATACTTAAACCTAAACATTTAGGCTTGAATTATCTCGAACTGATTGTCATCGAATCCGAAACCGATCCCAACAATACATTATTATTGGTGACACTCTTTACCGTGATGGTACCAATTCTATCTTTCGGTGATGTTTGACTGTCCAAGAGGCCGAAAAATAATTAAATGATTTCGATTCTAGAGAATGTGGTGGCCATATTTTTGGATATGCTACTTCCCAAAAAATAATACGTGATGATTATTTTTGGCCTTCCATGTTTAAAGATTGCATAATTATTGTCAAGAAATGCCATAATTTCCAGGTCTATGATCATAAGATGCAAGCAACTCCAACTCCTCTTCACCCTATTATAGTTGTCAGTCCATTTTCAAACTAGGGCATAGATTTCATCACATGTAACCCTCACTCGCTGAAGGAGCATGGGTATATTATCCTTGCAGTTGATTACTTTACGAAATGGGTAGAGGCGATGCCTACATATAGAGACAATGACACAACTGTAACAATTTTCATTTTCAATCATGTGATTGCTTAGTTTGGTGTCCCATAAGGTATTATTACAAACCATGGCACCCATTTTCGTAACTTTATGATGAATTAACTATCAACACATCTTTTCCTACACCACAAAATCTCTACTCCTTATTATCCATAAGCTAATGGTTAAGTCACTGTTGTGAATAAAGCTTTAACAAATATGATTAAATGAATAGTTGGTATTCATAAAGGAAACTAGCATACCATCATTTTCTGAGCACTATGGGCTTACCTTACTACTGTAAAAACATTGACAGTTTTTACTCCTTAGTAACTTGTTTGTGTTTTGGAGGCAATATTCCCAATTCAATGTGAAATCCCATCTCTCAAACTAGCCATCGAATTGTTACCTGCTACCTCTATAGACGAGGAACATTTTGTACACTTAGCATGTTTAGATGGAATTCTTCGTGATGCCACAGTAGCTAGCGAAGCTCATAAAAATCAAGTCAAAGCTCAATTTCATCAAAACATAAACCCTCGTTCATATATAGAAGATGACCTAGTCTTGGTTTATGATGAAGCTCATGACAACTTAGGTGCAGGAAAATTGGATCACATGTGGCATCGCCCTTACATCATAAAATGCGTATTAGATAAAGGAGTCTATGAGACGGTTGATTATAATGGTATTTCTTTAGGAAAGCCCAGAAATGGTCTTTACCTAAAGAGATATTATGCATACAATTTGTGTGGAAATTTGTACATTATTTACTGCTTTTAGGTGTGTGTGCGATAGTTAATAATTTTTGCATTTCCTACTACTTCTCCTTCTTGTCCTGTTTTGCATTTGATTTGAAGATGTCGGATTTCCCTCAAATCCATAGCCTAGTTTGTCTATTCACCGAGTGATGAGCTATTCTCTATCCATGGAATATGCCTCAGTCAAACAATGCATAATATAATAGAATATAGTGCAATCATTGAACTTTATCTAACGCCATCACATTTCGAATTCGATGTTTGATCATTAGGTTAGTTTCACAGTTTGTAGTATTACATTTAAATAGTGTCTATAAAGTAACAAGTTCATCAATGCTAAGAATGTTTTTATGGGTCCGTATTTGGGAAAAGTGGTTTGATTATATCAACTATCAACACATTCCAAGAAATTTAAACACATTTACAGATGTGTTAGCTAATTATGTGTTAAATATACATTTGCAACATTCGTAAATAAAAATAATATTCATCCACATATTGATCAAGATAAACTCAAACTAAAAGTAGTAGTTTTCGTTAATATAAAGTTTTTATAAAAGAGTGTCTATAGAAATATGTCATCGAAGAACATAATTCCCCATGGCCTTTATTTTCCGAATATGATAGAGCCAAAAATAAAAATATGGCCCTAGAAACTAGAACAACTAAGCATGATGATGCTCATGATAACAAACTATGGCACGGGCAACTCGACACAACAATCACCTATGTGGTCCTAGAACCCCAACCACATGTCTCTGATATTGAAGAGGTATGTCAACTTTCCGAGTATTTGGGATGTCCAAAGTCAACCTCGTTAGGTTCTGTTCCAGCTTTGTCAAAGACTTTGTTCCATCTTGCTTAGCTACCAGAAATTTATAGGGTCTTCGCCTCATCTGTCAAAACGACTTAGCCCTGCTAGTTAGTTTCGTCCCACATCTGCACATGCATTTTTGATAATTATCCTTTGAAGAAAAGAAAAACATAAGAATATAAAAATTTAAAAACATATAAAAAGGAGAAAATCTTACCAAATCACCCCACCGAATCCTTGGTGGAAGTCGGATATCAGGGTCACCTCTGTAGTCCATCCCTGCATATGGGAAGTCCTCGATTGAAATGGTTTGTTGGCCTAACTAGTTAGAAAACTCAGGGGTATACCTAACCATGAGCCCATCACCTCCATGACGTGTCATAAGCATAACCGATCTCAGCATATGTGGATACCAAGAACCTCCCTCATCCACTAATATTTGTTGCGACTAGAGAAGTGGAATCCTCTTTAAGTAAAACCTAATAAGAATGGCACCCTAACCAAAGCTATTTAGTTTTCCATTCTTGCATCTAGTCAGCTTTCCATTCATATTAAAAACTACTGCCTCACACCAGTTAAACATTGTGGATTTCTAGTATTCCATGACAGTTTCCATATGTTCCCGTGTGGCCAAATTAAGGAAACACTATCACACAACTTGCTAACAGTGAAATCAATAGTCCTTTGGGGCAATATTCTAACGGTTTGGATGTCAATCCTGCAATCTGTGGGTGGTGCACCCCCACAAAAATTTTGTAGATAGCCATCTATAGTATCTCCTCTTGTCCTCCACCCATATAGTGAAATATTGGCTCCTCGATGAAAAGGACGAGTAAAAAAATATGTCATCGGTGTTAATGGAAATGGAACGATCTCCAATCAAAAAACATTATTACTATATATGCTAGTTCTTTTCCGCCTATGTCATCAAGAGCTTTCATCTAAGGTATGAGGCAGTGTTTCAGGACGCCACAAGTTGTTAGAGCCTACATGGTAGCTACATCTCCCAAAGTTGCCAAATCATTGGCTTCATGATCTCTTTCCCTCCATTGCATTTTGAGAAATCAATAGACTTGAAATGAGAATTTAAGAAGATTTAGAATAATTTTTAGAGTCAATCTCATGATTTTTGGGGTTTATTTATCTTGTTTTTAAAACCTTCGAAGCCTGCACGGCTAGTGTTTTACAAATAGGATGGAGCTACGTGGATTTTCCAGAGGATGTCCATGCATCATGTGACTTCCTTTGTATAAAAGATTATCAGCTTGCCCAGGCCCAATGAAAGACACCAACCCACGGTTGGCAATGGAAATTTTAACAAGATTTTTCCCAAAAAAATTATTTGAAAGCTTAAAATGGACATTTGAATCAATGAAAAGGTAAATTAGCAAGAGATCGTCTAACTAGAAGAAGTGGTTTACGATTTCATGCACTCGTTGGCTCAAAATAAATCCCAAATTTCTAGTGGTAAAAAGCTCCCTTTTCAGCTCTCAAATGGTAAAAATGCAAATGGTGAAAAAATAATTTACTTTTTCCACTTGTATAGGGTTTTTAAGTAAGATTAAATATTATTTTTTATAATTAAGACCTTTAGTAAGTGAAAATTTTATATTTTTTAGTACTTATAATGATTTATTGAGTTCAAATGTGCAGAATAGGTTACATGTGAGAATAAATCATTTTGACTATCAATATACTTTTATCACTTTTCATCCTTTAAAAAAAATTACGAAAAGCGAAACCCTAGAGTCCTCTTTTAATCCCTTTTTAGACTCTTCAAAAATGTAAAGATCATAGAGTACTTGTTTCTCCAAACTCGTAAAAGAAAATAAACAATCATTCACTTAGTCTAAGTTTACCCCTTTTATGGGCTAAGTGAGGGCTATTTATGAAAAAGGTATACTTTGATCAAACATGATAAATGGATTTCTCTCTTATATTATTTTATCCTTTTTTTGGGCATGAGGGACTAAAATTATGAAACAGAACCTGATGGAGATATGTTTTTCTTCTAACTCCTTAAAACTGAACAACACTAAGCTTTACCTTCTCCGGGCTCGTTAAAATTATATGGTAAAAGAACTGAATGAGTTTCATTTTTGTGTATTTTTAAAACTCTTAAAAGAAGATGACATCGAGTTACCCCTTTACTAGACTCCTAAAATCTAAATAGTATAGGAATCATTAAGCATAACCACATTGAACCATTTGTTTTAGGGTTTGTTAAAAATACTTCGATGGACTCATCCAAACGACAAGCCTACAGTAAAATCATATGTTATCTTCCTTAAGATTGGAAAAAAATAAAGTGTTACATGCCATTAATGGTGGAGGAAAATTGGGAAAAGGAATCCATTTTACATTTTTATCATAAAGGAAACATGTCACTCTTGAACACGACATTCCGTCACATTTGTTTTCCATGTTGGGAAATCCATTTGTCTTAGAACTAATCAAACCTCATTGAAATTCTTCATGGTTTTGGATATTATAATTAAGTCAAATGTCATCAAGTCAAATGTTGTGTTGTTATGTGTTAAAGAGAAGTTAAACCTTAGTCTAAGACAAATGGATTTGCCAGAGTCAGTCCTTGCAAACTACTTTCGAGAACATAATGTTATGTTTCATTTCGTAGGATTTCCTATGATGGGTCACCTCCTATCAATGTTAGCTCATTATCTAAGATGTTGTTCCATAAACCTTCAGTACCTTGAGGCATGTGTGCCTCAATGGTAGGTTTCTTGCCTTCAATGACAGGTTTTCATAATTGGCCTTTGATTGAACAATTCTATGAGTGTTATAATTTACATCACATATTCACACTTCATAGATTACACTGCAAGTACGTTGAGAACCTTTTTCATTATTGGTTGTTTCTCTCGCACTTGTTAACGGTTCACATCATTAACTAGTAATCAAGTGGTTTGTACGATGTTCAAATTCGAAACATACACTTGCATGGCTAGATTCGTACTATGGATCGAGAAATGAATATCAAGATCCTGGATCTAGTTTCATCAATCTAGGTTATGAGAAGATTTAAACTCATGATTATATATACAAATTCAGAACATGTAGCTGCACCCATACGATGTCTACTATCTATATCATTTCTAAGTTTTTTCGTACTTGTTCATTGAGTTAGCTTTACTCTGAGTATGGGAATGGCTATCTCAATAATGATTACATATATACATTTGCATTGTAATACTTGAATGTGCCCTATATGTTTCTAACCATTGTCTCTCATCTGATCCTTGGCATGATAAATCACTTCAATATTTTAAAACTTATTTCATAGATTTCGCACTTTAGGGTAAAATTTGCTACACATCATTTTGTCACCATGACACTTGATCAATTTATGGGCCTTTTACCATCCATGAACAAATTTAATTGAACTCCTTTAGAAGTCAAACGACCAAGAATGTCTTGAAGAAGATAGGATATTAGGGAAAAATAGTTGCTACACCTTGTTAAGTATTGCCTGCACTGATTTTCCTAGAGATTTCTATGTATTCACTGGAATTATCTTCAAGAATAGCACATAAATGTGCTTTGGCTGCCACTATAGACCATGCAAGTGAATCAAAGAAAGCAAAAATAAAAAGTACATTCTAGAAACATAGTTGGTTGAATATTTCCCTAGTGGTAGCTTCTAGGTGATGCATGTTCGAGCTATAACCCTCGGATGATGGATTTTCATCCCTTTACTCAAGGAAACCTAACCACTCAATTAGAGGATCTCACTCTCCTGTTTTGGATCTGAAACTTCTTCCTCTATAGAAGGTACAACGATTAAGAAGGTCAGAACTCAGAGAAGGTTAGTACACCTGGTTTCTGTTCAAAATTTTCTTTATTTATTACTAATGATGATCCCAAAACTAATAGCGAGGAATAGATTCAAAGGATAGATAACTCTTAAAAGAGTTCCTAGTTGATGAAATAACATCTTTGGAAAGAAACGAGGCTTGGAATCTAGTGGAGTTGTTGGCTCGAAGGACACCCATTGGAAGAAAATGGGTGTTTAAGAACAAGATGAATGGATAAAGCAAGGTGGAGAAATACAAAGCTCAATTAGTAGAAAAATGGTATTATAAGGTGTCGAGAATTTATGTTGGTGATATCTTTTCTTTGGTTGCCAAGGTATCTTCTATTACATTGCTTTTATTCACGGTTGCTTCTTTTGGTTTTGAGGTAGAATAAATGGATGTGCACACATCATTTCTTCACATGGATCTGAAAGAAGAGGTCTACATGAAGCAAGATTAAGGGTATGTGGTGAAGGGAAAGAAACACCTGGTATGTAGGTTAAAAAAGACTTTATATGGGTTAAAATAGTCACCAAGTATATGGTACCAGAAACATGATACATATATACGGGGAGTTGGATTCACGAGAAGAAAAGATGATCACTGTGTGTATTTTAAATTAATTTTTTACCATGTTATTTATCCTCTCCTGTATGTCAATGATGTGTCGGTGATTGGAAGTGACAAAGAAATTATCCATGATTTGAAGGCCCAATTATCCACCAAATTTGACATGAAGGATATTGGTGTTGCAAACTATATTTTGGGAATGGAAATTAAACGAGGTCAAGAAAAGAGGAAGCTATGTATAAACGAGAGGAAGTATGTCAAGAAATTACTACATAGGATTAGTATAAAAGAGAGGAAACCGATGAAGGTTCTTATTCATGTAGGTGTAAATTTATCAATTGAATGGTGTCCCAAGGCACAATAAGAGGAAGAGGACATGTCCTATGTTCCATACCTAAGTTGAGTCGGTAACCTAATGTATGAAAGGGTCTATACTAGACCATACATAGGACATGTAGTGGGAATATTGAGTAGGTTTCTTTCAAAACTAGGGAAGGTGTATTAGAGAATAGTGAAGTATATTTTTAGGTATTTTTTATGGAACTAGTGATTATGGTCTATGCTACCAAGGAATACCAAGAATGGACACAATATTAGACATTCAGAACTTTGTTGATGCAAACTACGCTAGATATCTAGATTAGAGAAGATCTACAAGTGGGTATGTGTTTAAACTATTTAGAGGTGCAATCATTTGGATGAGAAAGAGACATTATGTAGTTTAATTTTCAACTACAAAGGTAGGATACATGGAAACTACTCATGTAAGTAAGGAATCACTTTGGTTGCAGAGATTTTGTTCAAGTATTGGGTTAGTATAGTGAGATTTAACAATAGACTAAGACATCCAAAGTACAATTTTCTTGGTAGAGAACCCTACTTAACATTCAAAGAAAAACACATTGATGATTTCACAAACCATATGGCCTTGAAATTCAAAATTAACACACAACATGAAACTCAAATCTACACAATACATATGCATAAAAATATCAAGAAACATTCATTAATAAATAGTATATTTACAAAAGAACTATTCACATAATAATTGGCCTCTCTCTGTTACACAACATTTTGTCACTGTCCCTATACTCCCCGTTCCTTGATCTTGGAGGACCTCTATAGTGAACCCTACATGCTTTCCCTTCATGAAGAAACCCCCCTTGTGTCTCTCTTCATGAGCAAATCAATTCCATTTTGCACAATTTCCCATGAAACTTTTGTTTTGCCCAGTTTACAAGACCAATGCTAATGGTCCATGTCTTCCTTGCATTGATATGCTGGGATTAGCACTGTCCCTAGCACCAACCAGAGTGACTAAACTTTGTTCCAGTCATGTCAGTCTTGTTATGGAAGGTTTTTTAAATTAAGAGCCGAACCTTCTAGCTCTAGAAGCTTCGTAACAGAAGTTTGGTAAATGGTTTGGTGGGATGGGGTCAAGAATGTTAGTTTGGGCTCCTTTCCCATATGATGATGGAACTACTTCATGGGATAATACCTTCTCCCATGAGAAGAGGATCCATCTCCCATCCATTCATCCTATATAAACCTCCCTTTTTCCCAAGCAAAAGCTAGTGTTAGTGTTAGAGTGTTAATGTTGGTGTGCTAGTGTTATTTTTGTTTGGAGTAAATAGCAAGATATTCATTGTTTTAGCTCTCTAGTTGTGTGAGGGAGAAGTGTGAATTCGGTTTGGAGTGAAGCCTAAAGGGAAGAGCCTTAAAAATATTATTGTTGAGGCCATCACAAAATGCTAGCAGAAGTGTGTGGGAACCTAGTTTTGTTGGAGGAGAACGGCAACATCAAGACAATGGTTGTAATCTCTTCTTGATTCAATATATATGTTACTATTGATTTATATCCTAAATTATGTGTCATGTTAAATATTCAAGGCTTAATGTTTCTTGACTCGTTAACTAGGTTGAATTACAATTTGTCTATTATCACGGTTGTTGTTTTTTTTTTTTTACTTGTTTCGGGTGTTTGAAGAAGTGAGAGATAGCTCGAGAAAGCAAGCAAGGACATCATCAAATGAGAAACGCGTACTAGGAGGTAGGCCCTCTTAATGGGTTCTAACCTAAGGAAATCTTCCCTATAATGTATTAGTCATCGCTAGACCCATTATTGGGCTAGAGGAATTTGTTTGTGTCCATGTAGGTTTTAACCCCGTACAGAAATTACCTGCATACGAATTATAAATCACAGGAAAAATAAAAATGCGAGAGCATAACACATAAAACACATATACACAGAGATTTCCCACTGGATCTCAAAACCGAGACTACCAGCTTGATTTTTCATTATATCCTTTCAATGTTACAATACATATTTATACATCCCGAAGCATCCAATACCATGGACCGAAAACCATTGCGTCCAAAA
>APFE031120381.1:126499-140820 GCA_000404065.3 Pinus taeda | reverse complement strand
ATGGGTCCAAATTTGTTGGTGTGAGTTTTTCTGTAATATCGGATGTGCCCAGCAATGGTGGAAAGTATGGCCGAAGGCAGTCTACATTGAACACTAGGTGAATACCAAGGAATACTAGAATGATGAGCTCAAAGGCATTGTCCCCCACAACCTTGGTGATGATGTATGGCCCATATCGGAGAGGGTGAAGCCTGCAGTGGGGTCGAGCGAGGTACTCCTTTTGCAAATGTAGCCAAACTTTGTCACCAACTTGGAACTTGTGGGGACCCTGATGATGATGATGGCGCTACATGTGCTTAGCATTGGCTCTGTCTAATATATCATGGACCCACTAGAAGATGTGTTGAATGTACTTAATGAAGCTGTTAGCCATGTCGGCTTCAGAATGGACATGAGTCGAATCTTTCTAAGTAGCTACAAGAGGTATGGCTACATCAATGGGACATAATGGATTCCAGCCCTACCTGAAAGGGTTGTGGCCCATTGAGCCACGGAGAGCTTTGTTGTAGCTATGTTGGACATAGGGGAGGATTTCATCCCATGTGCATAGATTCTTCAAGTTTTACATGTGCAAAATGTGTACGATCATCCTATTGACAACCTTTGTTTGGCCATCAATTTGGGGATGGAAAGCCATAGACTTAGTTTGGTATCCAGCATCGACCAAAGGCTTGACCAAATTACACTCAGGAATCTGATGTCCTAATTTTAGACAAAGGATTGTAGGATCCCAAAGAGTACCCACACTCATTCAAAGAAGAGTTTAGTAGTGGCATATGCTATGATACTCTTCTTGTAGGGCGCCATAATGGCCATCATAAAGAATCTATTGATGACCACGAAAACATAGTCATTGCCATGCTTAGAAGAAGGAAGGTCGACATGTAATCCATGGAAATGGATTCCCAAGGTCGAATAGGAGTAGGAAGAGGAGTATATAGGCCTTTCTTCTTGATGGTTGGTTTGGTAATGACAAAGGCAGTGCGAGATTTAATGTACATCCCAACATCCTGATGAAGGTTCAACCAATAAAAATACTTCTACAATACTACCACTATTTTCTCTACCTCAAAATGTCCATTGAAATGATTGTAGTGCACCTCCCAAATAATCTTGGCTTTCTCACTTGAAGGAACACAGATGTGTCCCAGATGGCATAATAGTTCATCCTAGAGGTGCAAATTTGGAACTTTCTTACCTTCCATGAGTGTCTGGTATGTGCTGCTAAATTTTGGATCGCTCTTGTAAAGATGGGACACCCCAAAGTCTCGTACCCATAAGAGTCGAGCATAGTGATCAACACCATGAATGGTGGTCATCTGAGGCAACCTGTAACATTATTCGTGCTTCCCTTCCTATACTTAATGTTCAAATGGAATTTTCGCAGGTATGTGGACCATTTCTGATGACAATCATTCTGCAACTTCCCTTGTGTTTATATGAACTGCAGGGGTTAGTGGTATATGTGGATGATTGTTTCCTTTCCCATAATGTAATTCTTCCATTGATGGTAGGCCTACGCAATGGAATTCATTTATTTTTCGTAAGTAGGATACTTTTGAACTGTGTCTAAAAGTGTCTCACTATGGTAAGCCACTGGATGCCCCTGCTGAGTAAAACTTGCACCAATAGCATAGTTGGAGGTGTCTATCTCAATCTCAAATGGTTGTTGTAGGTCTAGTAATATGAGCACTAGTGTAGAGTAGAGGTGATGCTTCAACTTGGCAAATGCCTTCTATTGGGTTTTGGACCAAAAAAACTTTTCTTTCGCTCCTCCCTTAGTGACTTGACTTAAAGGCCAAGTGATATGAGAGAAGCCCAACATGAAAATGTGGTAGAAATTTGTAAGACCTAGAAAGATACAGAGCTCTATTAGAGTGGTTGGGGTTGATCAATTTCAAATGACTTGTATCTTGGTTGGGTCCACATGCACACCCTGCTCATCAATGACGTACCCTAGATATTGAACCTGGGTCATGACAAAAGTGCATTTCTCCAAATTGGCACAGAACTTGTGTTGTCATAGGGTTTGAAGGACCCGTCGAATATGGTGGAGGTACTCTTCCCATCTCTGGCTGAAGATGAAGATGTCATCTAAATACACCACCATGAATGCATTGGTCAAGGGTAGCCAGATGTCATCCATCAATCTCATGAAGGTTGTAGGGGGATTTGTCAACCCAAAATGCATGAACAATCATTCAAAAATGACCTCCTTGGATTTGAAGGAAGTATTCCACACATTGGAGGGTTCGATGGGCACTTGGTGATAACCGAACTTCAAGTCAATATTGCTAAAATATTTGCCCCCCTTGAGCTAGTCTAGAAGGCCATCAATCCATGGGATTGGGTACCTATTCTAAAAAATGATCTTGTTTAGGTCCTGATAGTCAATACATAGTCTCTAGGTCCCATCCTTCTTCTCTACCAATACAATCAGGCTCCCACAGGGTGATGACTTTTTCCTGATTTGCCCTTTCTGTAGCAAATCTTGAATATTCCTCTTGATCTCATCGTTCTCTAGAATAGAGCATGTATACATTGGTCCATTGGGTAGCAGTGGAATCGGGGTTAGATCGATGGAGTGCTTCACCTAACAATGCATATGTACCCCTATAGGTGATGCGAAAATGTCCATGAACTCCTCCATGACCTTTTCCATATGTTGTTGATGTGTGGAGGAGCCCTGCTTGAAAGACGTGGCCACAACCTTCTTCTTTCCTTGAGGGCGAATTGTAAGGAAAGAAAATTTCTTGGTCTGGGAAATGATGTTACTGCATTAATTTGTAGTGATCAAAAAGATGGTAGTAGGTGGGGAAAACTACGGTATCCTGTACAACTTATAAAGTGATAATCATAGAGTGAGGTCTAGACTCATATACAAAATGTCGCTTCCACAAGTATGGTTGTACCAATATTACATCACAAACTTCAAGAGGAGAAACATCACATAGTACATCATCCTTGAGGGGATTGATGCTGTAGGGAAGGTGGCACTACTGACTAATGCAAAGATCTCATCCTTGATGAAGCCACTCAATGGTGTATGACTGCAAATGTGCTGTCATCAGTAAGCCTAGCTGCTTCATGACCTCTATTGAAATAAGGTTATTTTGGCTCCCACTGTTGACAATGAATTGTAGTGGAGAACCCTTCACCCACATTTGTGAGTGGAAGAGGTGTTCCCCCTCCTCTGGATCTTCAATCCCATTCTTTCGGATCTTGTTGGTGGCCACTATGGCATTGGGATCTACGTCAATTATCTACTTCCCTTTTTCATTTCCATTGTCAAGTTTGGACTCAGAATCAGAACATGCTTCTAATTCAGAAGCCTTCAGCTCAGCCATCAGTGATTGCTTGTCCAGACACTCGCTTGTGTTGTGATTGGATCTCTTAAGGAACTCACACCATTTTCCCATGTCCTTCTTTGTATTCAGGGTGTTTTTGTTTGCTTGTGGATTTAGCGGGTTGTGCTAGGTCACCTTGCCTTGTCTTTGGCCTTTGCTTTGTGGTTTGGGGGCATCTTTTCCTTTCTTCTGATTCGTAGGTTGAAAGTATCACTTCTTCTGTTTAAACTTCTGCTCAATCTTGATAGCATATCCAAATGCAATTCTGAGTGAGGATATGTCCAGGAACTCCATCTCGTCCTGGATGTACTTGTGTAGGAAGCCACGATATTTGAACACCAAATGCCCCTCAGAATCCTTGATACCCAATTTTGTGCCGAGGGTATGGAAAACATTTATGAACTCCGCCACATCTTGGTCCCGCCCCTGCCATGGCATGGTCCACTTTATGTATATATCTTCATAGCTCCCGACAGGATAATATTGTTCCTTGATGGTGTCTCAGAAAGAATCTAAAGTGGGTGTGGATGAAAACATTCAAGATTTCCTCTTGTCCTTTTGTGCACAATAGGTTTCCCACCAATCCTCAATGTGTGGAGTGACTTTGAGAAGTGCAAAAGTAATCTTCTCCCGATTGGAAAAGTCATGAAATGAAAAATATCGGTTGAATAGATGCAACCATTTATCTATGGCGTCTTCATCTACATGGCCCTGAAATATGGGAATGTCAAAGTTAACTTGTACCTTGAAAGGAGTGTTGGCTGGATAAATCGATCTTGCGAACAAGGCCAATCTCCCTAGTATCAAAAGATATCTAGCAACAAGTAGGACAAGCAAATTTACCTTTCTCTAATAAAAACTATAGAGGTGTTTAGACCCTACCTTAAGTCCAACGCTAGTTTGTAGCAGCCATCCTTCAACCGTCCAAAAGAGTTTCCTTTTGAGAACCTGCAATCACAAACAAGCACACATCAAATAACACCTGCATAGCTAATATCATAAATCATATTCATAATGGTGATCAAGGAATCCATAAAATAAACCATAAAACGAAGTTTATTGAGAAAAATAAACTTATTTGTATTAACTTTGAAATAGAAGAACCTTACAACCTTTGGTGCCTTGATGTTGTACAAGCTCTTCCCAGCTGTTAAGAAATTTACTGCATAACATAAATAATTACTGAGAGGAATAAATATAAAAATAACCAGCAACAACCATAAACACATAAACACAAATGTTTATCCGAGAAAACCCCAAATCCAAAGAAAAACCCAAGCTAATAAGATCTTATTAGCATTGGCCAAAACCCTAGCCAATCCGACCAAGTGAGCCTTCACTGCTCACCTCCAGGTCTTGCATTACAATGAAGTCCTTCTAGCCTTTTATAAGCTCCCTTACATATAATACCATGGGAAGAATACCATGGGTGAACAATACCATGTGCCCCAAAACCATCACTGTTTAACCTGGTCAACTTTAACTCTATCCTGAGTCAAGTTTACCTAACAATTCCCCCCTTAAAATTGACTTGGGGTTCCTTCGCTAAGTCCAGACAAACCTACTAAGTGAGACAATCCTGCTCACTCTAGCTCTTATCCCCCTCAGAGTTTTTACCCAGGGTATTGTTAACCCGACATCCCCCCTATCACCTAGGTCTAACCCAAAATTTACCAGTGATCATCGAGAGGTACACATGCCTTACCAGGTCTTACAGTAGTATGCCCATTTACATGCAATAATTTTTTTTTTGTTTATTGTTGCTGTGATTCTGATCCATCCTCTCTCAATTTTATTTGCTCAAAAAATTCTACCAAACTGATCCAACTACACCATGATCCCTAGTAGTTATGGTACTATCTTCCACATATTTTCCTTGAGGTTCTTCCGCGTACGATTGTTCCACCATTATTTTCAGACCCAAATTTGAAAAAAAACTGCATTGATCTCATCAGGCCATATAAACCCCTGGCATCAAATAATCCCTTTGAAGCCAATATCTGGCTTTGATACCAATTGTTAAGAAATTTACTGCATAACATAAATAATTACTGAGAGGAATAAATATAAAAATAACCAGCAACAACCATAAACACATAAACACAAATGTTTATCCAGAAAAACCCCAAATCCAAAGAAAAACCCAACCTAATAAGATCTTATTAGCATTGGCCAAAACCCTGACCAATCCGACCAAGTAAGCCTTCACCGCTCACCTCTAGGTCTTGCATTACAATGAATTACTTCTAGCCTTTTATGAGCTCCATTACATATAATACCATGGGCAGAATACTATGGGTGCACAATACTATGTTCCTTGTTAGAGCCTAGATTTACCTCAGGCTGAAAAGGTAAGCTTCTAGGTCCACATCAAACCACGCTCAGCCTGGTAGCTAGCCCTACCAGGTCAGGAGAGGGCTCTCTCCGGATCAATCTCAGATGATTATGGTCACTAAGGACTTGAGATGACTGATATAGCTACTGATCTTAAGCTAGGTATAGATGTAAAAGAGTTTTCTTGATAAAATGATGTTGTTGTGGGCTCTAAGGGAAAGGCAGATTTTGGGTGCAGAGAATGAGGCACAGTCTTGCAGGGATTTCGATGGGGCAAGGTAGGAAAATGTATTTGGCACTATAAATCAGGTGAGGTGGATGGATCAGAATGAGGAGGAGTTGAAGAGGGCAAGGGAAGCCATGGATCCTCTCCAAACAGTGGAAAACATTAAAAGACTAAAGCAAACATCAAGTAGAGCACTGCACTTCTGAATGTATTCTACTTACACTCTTGTTTGTTTAGCTGAGAAGAAATAAAGAAAAATGATACATATAACACATGAATAAATTCACAAAAACATAAAAAAGCACTGTACCAAAACAAATGCCACAGGGATCCCAAAGAGTACTGCAAACCCTGGTCTCATTTCCTTAACCAAAATGCTGATATGAATGTACAATGAAGCTCAAGGTTTTCTGAAGAGTCCAACCGTGCTAATGACTGAAAAAAAAACATAATATAGACAAACATAGCTCCTCCTTTCCTCTAGGGGTCGAGCTCACATGTTTAGGAGCTGATCCAACTGATCCTAAACTGAGAACTGGAATCTAGGCAACATAACAACATGCCTCTAAAAATAAGGAAACTGATTCATTTAGTTTCAAACAACCTCTAAACTGATGAATCTACCTCTACAAGTAAAAATATAACATATTTACATCATGATCCAACAATTTTCATCAAATTACATCATAAATTTTCCATTAGGAAAGTGAAAAAGTCAAACTAGGCAAAACTAGGTGAAAAATAGAGCAAAACAGGGTCAAACTGACAATTTTTCCTCTATGCGCCGCGCCTGTTTGGACCGAGTTTTTGAGGCCTTTCCAATTTCCAAATTAGCTCCAAGTAGGCTTTTTGAAAAGGCCTACCTATCTACTTTCCAACCCAAGTGAATTTTTTCAATTTGGCCTTCATTTGCCTTGTCAAAAATCAAATCTCCCAATGCTGCTACCTGTGTGTCAAAATAGGGGCAGTGAGGTCAATTTTTGAGTGTTTTTGACCTCTTTGAGGGCTCAAAACCTACCCAAATTTCTTGGATATAGGTAGATAAGCATACATTTTCATGAAAAATCTAAAAATGCAATTTTTTTGTGATATGCAGCCCTCTATCAAAAGCAAGCGCCACGTGGCGCGGCGCATAGGGAGGAAAACTCTGTTTTTTGTGCAAAAAATTTCCAAAACGCAAAAATTGCTCCAAATTTTTTGAAATTTGGGTTGGAACTTCTTTATCAAGAGCTATTTTGAGCCAAGGATGCCTTGGCCAATATCCAAAGTCGATCATGCTCCTTTTGCCTCTTTGAAACGTTCTTTAATTTTGCCTTTAAATTCCTGATTCGGGCCTTCCAAACTTTATTCCTTGCCATATAATGGAAAGCCATGCATCTCAACAAGTTTTTCTCCTTGTTGGCCTTCTCCAACAATCTCTCTAAGTGGATATTGACTCTCTCAAGACAAGACTCCCAATCGGCATTTATCTCTTGCTCAAGTGAAGGGAACTCCACCCTCCTCCTTTGGGGTAGCTTTGGCGATTTTTCTTTATGTTTTTGCCACCTCTATGAGGCCTCCTGGGTGCATGTACCTCTATGAGAGAGTCACTGTGTGTCTCTTCTTCATGATCATATGATGGATTATATGCCATCTCTACTAGTGGATGAACTGTCTTGGAGTTGCCTTGAACTGTCTTGATGCAAAATAGGTGATTTTATGGTGTGCCTTGACCTTTGCCACCAAGGGGAATAGTGATATGTGGGACTATGGAGGGTGGAAACAATGAGGGATTTAGGGATTTTTGGGGTAGGGTTTAGTTAAGGGAATATGGAATTAGAGAGTACTTTGGGAGCTTTGGTATAGGACTACGGTTTGGGAATAGTGGGATTAGGTATTAGGGTTTTTAGTTTTAGGGATAAGGGGATAGGTGAGTGTGAATGAAAGGGGAGAGGGAAGTAATATGAGTGAAGCGTAGTGAGAGAAAAATGAAAATGGGGATACAATGGCAAAACTGCAATTTTGCAAACCCTAGGAAATTTTCTCAACACAACTTTGCAAGGAACTAGGGTTTTGTTTTTAACTTATTGAAACACCATAAACACTGATGGAAACTCATACATTGGAAATATGGAGGTGTTTACTTACTTTTGGAATGAAGAATTTTCAATTTGGAGGAATATTTGAATGAATTTCAAGCTTTTTAGCCCTATGCGCCATGCAAACTCTATGCACTACGCCAGTGTATTTTTTGCATTGTGGAGGGCAGCCCAATGCACTGCACCATCTCTATGCGTAGCACCTTTTTGCAGGAGCCTTTTGGAGGCCTTCACGGTGTCCAAATTGGGCACAGGATAGCACGTTGGAAAGGTTATTGACTCTTCTTTCCAAATTAATTAGAACTTTTCAATTTGGAATTCATTGGAGATGTCAAAAATCAAATCTACCAAGACTGGTAAAAATGTGCAAAATGAGGCTACCTAAAGGTAGAGTGCTGTTACAGTCAACTTTTGAAGGTCTTCCTCAACTCCAAATTGAGCTCATGATAGCTCATTGGAAAGCGAGTTATATCTAGTTATCATTGGATTCATCAAATAAGTCATTTGGAAAACCAAGCTAGGAGAAAACCGGATTTTCCCAAGGTCACTTCAGAGGTGCATCAAGTCTCCCGAGGCACCTGTATTTTTGACATTTCTCTAAAACCATGAAACCTGTGTAAAAAGTGAAGGAGGTTTTTCTTCTGTGGCCTATTTTGGAAAAAAATTTCTCTCAGTGTTCCCAAATTCATCTTTTATTTCTCAGAAACATCATTGGAGTAAAACCTATTCCGATGTGTGGAACAAGGGATTTGTTGAAATGAAGGGAAATGAAGGGAATAAGGGGCTTCTAAATTCTTGAGAAAATTTTTGGAAGTAGGGAGGGATGTTTTTTTTTAATTTTTTATTAATTAATTAATTAAATTAATTTATTTTCTAAGTAAAGACTATGCTATTGATATTAAAAAACGAAAAAATATGTACAAAGAGGATTAAATCTCTGAGAGTGCCGTAGCCATCTCTCTGTCAAAAAATCTTTAGAAAAATGGCTGTTCCTTCTGTTGTAAAGAACATTGAACATTGCCTAAAAAACTAGAACAGACCTGGATGGAACCAAAAATAAACCTTACAAGACTGATAGTTGGGCTATTAGCCAGATTACAAAAAGGAGAACATGACTGATAGCTGGGCTTTAGCCAAATTAGCAAAATCCCTACATCTGATCGGCCGCAAGCTGGAGATATTCGTTGCCAAACATCCTGAAACTAAACCAAGAAAGCTGGAAAACCAAAACAGAGTAGCTACCTTGATGCTGCAAGCACTGTACTGACACTTACTTGGGCTCACCAGTAACCTGTTCATTGTCCTTGTCTGGGGCGCGTTCCCAAGTAACCATCACCCCATCTTCGAACTCCATTGAATTTCCTTTCGGAGGAGGCTTGAGATACAGTAAATTTGCATAAGTTTTAGCTGGCTCACATTCCATGATGTTCTCTTGAGGTGAGTCCCACTGTGTACTTTCCATGTCCTGATGTTCTCCTGAGGTGAGTCCTGCTAAAGGAGCACTAAGAATATCTTCCTCCAGTCGGGTCTGCGACGAATTGGCAGTTAGAGAAGGCGATTGTCCCTGTGAGGCTGCATCCGAGCTTACGAGCTCCTCTTCTTCCTCCGAGAAGATGACAGTGACCAAGGCTGAGATTAGCGGTTTGTTTAACCTGCTTTTGAATTTGAATCTGGCTGATTGCAGTGAGTTGTTTACTGAAGGACTAGACTCTTCAGAGGTCGGAAAAGAAGGCGAGGATATGGCTAGCGGGGATATGCGATGAGGAGTAGGGTTGCCTCGTCCCCCCGACCCTCCCCGGAGACCCGAATTACGCCCGCGTCTGGGAGTTCCCCTTTGACGAGGAGCCATGTACAAATGAGGCTGCGTGACAAACAAGCCCGAAGACAGGGGGTGGTGTAAAGATGACTGAGAGCTGGTGGGATCCCAGAAGGTAGACCAGAGAGAAAAGGGCAAGACACAAACTCTGAACCCACCAGCGAAAGACTCGACAACCTGAAAATGCTCATCCGCAACTGTGTGAGCCCAACTCCCAACCCAGGTGCCTATATCAGGAGTGGAAACAGAATATGAACCACAGACTGGTCTGAGACCCCAAACGCTGTTAGGACTCAGAATTGACCAATTTTGACCTTATATTTTTGCCATAATAGTATCCTTTTCAGTCATAAGTTGTAAGCTTTGATTACATAATGACTAAATCACCCTAAGGTACGAAGTAACTTTCCGCATATCTATATGTTTAATTGTTCATTGCATATTCGTGAGTATCTTTATATTTATCTTTGGAAAAGCTGACTAAGTTGCCAAGTAATTGTCTTAAGCCTACAAGAATTGTAAGTTATAGTCGCTCTAACACCAGAAACAACAACTACGCAGTTGCTGCAACACTAGAAACAACAACTACGCAGTTGTTGCAACACCAGAAGCAGCAACTACGCAGTTGCTACAGTCAGCAACAACAACCATCTAAAGCGCGCTATTTTGCAACAGCTGGGAATAAAAAATGGCAACTATCTGAAGAACGCTAACGCGGAATGATCAAGCAGCTGTCTAAAGCGGGTAGAACACAGTTACCATTGCTTAAAACAGGAATAGCATGGGGAAACGGCAAAGGAATGCGAGAATCCCAAGAAGACAGTCGAAGTTGGTTACCAGCTGTGTAACAGGCAGAACCTAAGAAAGAATATATTATTATACTGTTGTAACAACATTCTGTAATTCTTATTTTTGATAGAACGGGTTAACTGAATGAACTGTAATAATCTATTGTAATAGATGTCTCCTCTATAAAGAGGAGACATCTACATTAGAAAAGGGGATTATGGTTTGTAAGTAAGATTTGGAGAGACATCAGCAAGTCTGAACTTTATTGTACTTGAATCCTTTGGTAGATGAATCGAAGATTGTTCTGAGCACTTAATCTAGCCTTTGTGTTCCGGGGAATCTTGTGAGAGGGACTGGGCCCACCTTCCTCACAAGATTCACCCATTTACTTTTCTGTCAAGTGTGTAAGCGCATGATAGTTTCTTTCTGCTGATACTCTGCTTGGATTCTGTAGCATTACCTCTGGTATTTCCATTTTGCTAGTACTCTGTTTCATTAATTGCTTGAAGTTGTGCAAGGACATTTCAACGGTGAATTAGAGTGCAATGTGTATTAGCAATCTGGTTACAGGGTCAGGTGCTGAACGTCCTCACTTGGAGGATAGGGTCTTGATCCTCTACCAATAGAGCATCCATCACTTTGCTTTTCAGATTCGTAATCTTAATTAATTACTTTCATTTTATCAGTACTGTGATAACTTAGCGTAAGAATCACATATACTACAGCTCTTAATGCTTTTAGAATTGAGTACATACAGTACGCGGTAGCCCTTGGAATAAAAAAAGACTTTCCCAGGTTGACAATTAATGTGGTACTTGATTGTTTAAACAATAAACAATCCAACTAGCCAACATTTTGGTGCCGTTGCCAGGGAAGGCAACGGCAAGAAACCTAATTTCACAGGCGGCAAGGGAGGAAGAAATACTTTTATTGAAGAAATCATCTCAAAGGCCGAAACATCATAGAGGACGAGTTCCCGGAGACCTCAAATCCAATACTCCTCACAAACGGATCAGCAGACGGAGGAAGTACTGGGACCTGAAAGGAAGCTGGAAGTACCAGAATACACTGAGGAACCGGTAGAAGAACCTAAAGAAACAGAAGATATAGAAGATAAAGTAAGCGATTTAGGAGAAAGACCAATGGAGGATAACAGAACAGAAGGAAGGGGGGAGAACTCACTCTCTACCCTGGAGTTCCCTATTGGGGACCTCTCAAGAGGAACGACCCCTATGAAGAACATTCCACTGTCAGCATTACCCAACTTCCATGGGTTATCCTCTGAAGACCCAGATGAATTCCTCTTTGAATTCGATATACTATGTAGAATTTATGATTATGTGAGCCCTAATCAGAAACTAAAACTATTTCCAGCAACACTAAAAGGGAATGCGTTGAGGTGGTTCATGAGCTTAGGAGCTCAGGCAATCACCACCTGGGACTAGATGAAAGAGGGATTCCTGGCCAAATATCAAGACTACTGCCGAACAAAAGAAAGGAAGGAAGAATTGTTTAAAATGGTTCAGAAGGAGGACAAGAGCTTAGAAGATTTTGTGGAAAGACTGCAGTATAATCTGCAGAGGTCTGACCACCCCAGTATGAGTAAAGATATTCTGAAAACCATATTGCTGAAAGGGGTAAGAGATGACTGCTTGGACATGTTGAACATGCTGGGAAAATGGGACATTTCCAAAGAATCATTTGATCAAATTATCAATCTCTACATGAGATGCTCAAGAGGAGCAGGGAACAGATCAAAGAGCAGGGATAATGTGTATTCAAGAGTTCATAAGTTAGCTAGTGGAGGAGCAACAAGAGCCGAAATAGGTAACTTATTGGAAGAATTTAAAACTAAAATGTTAAGCTCTTTTGCTTCACAAATTGATGCTCTGCAGGTCAAGAAGAAACAGGCGGAAGCAGAAGCTGCTCTAGCTATTTTCAGTTCCAAATGCAGAGGAAAACACCCACTCAGGGAATGCCCACTGGATAAGATACCTATCTACACAATCTGCGAGAAGGACCATGAAACCCAGCAATGCCCCTCTCTGCCTGGAATCAAAGCAGCATTGCAGACAACTGAAGAAGAGGCTGAAGCAGTGTACCTGATGACACAGAGGAGGCAATGGCCACAAAGACAAGGTATGAGCTCTAACACAGCATTCAGTCATTGGAATAATAATTCTCCTTTTCAAACAAACTACCCACCCATGAACCAAATGCAGTACCCACCCTTTAATACAATGAATTTTCCACTTATGCAGCAACCAAATCTCCCTTTTCCTTATCCTACTATATGGAATCCTTTGGCTCCCTAGCAACCGTATTTTAATCAATGGAATCCAAATTGGGTAGCCCAACAGATACCATTTCCTTAACAACAATAGTCTCTTTCCTTACCATCCAATACTCCGCAGAATAACCAATCAATGAGACCCCAACTGCCTGTGCAACCTAACCCCAATCCAAACAATAATAAAGCCTTGCAGGTAATCAACATTCAAAGTCAACCTGCCCTCCCTATGCAATGTAATGATATCCATTTACGCTCCGGGAGGATAGTTGAACCCATCATAGATGACATTACTGACTCTGAAAAAGAAGAAACTAGAAAGGAAAAGTCATCCAATAAAGATACTGAAATTCTTGAATCATCTTCTAACGAGACTGTCCAAACAGCTGAACCACCCTTCCCTGAAAGATTGACTCTTAATAAAACGTTTGAGCCACCAGCTTTTAATATTTTAGGAGAACTGCAGAATTTATATGTCAAAATCCCATTATTGCAAGCACTAAGAGATGTCCTTATCTACGCCAGAACTGTTAGGGATATTTGTGTCAGGAAACCTGGAAGAAAAGCCAAGGAACCCCTCACAGTTCATGTGATGGGAGAACTAACTGCTCTAATGACATAAAAAGAACCCCCTGTGAAATATGGTGACCCTGGTCACCCTACAGTAACAGTTCAGGTCGGCAAAACCTTTGTCTCTAAAGTTCTAGTGGATCTAGGTGCTGCAATAAATATTATGACACTTGAAACAGCACAATTACTGCAGTTGAAACACTTAATCAGGGAAACTCCAACCATTTTAGAGCTGGCTGACCGCTCTACAATTAAACCAGAAGGAGTGATCAAAGACCTGGTAATTTCTGTAGAATCTTGGAATTACCCAGCCGACTTTGTGGTGTTACAAACTAAAACAAAGTTGGGGGTCATCGATTAATTCTAGGAAGACCTTGGTTGGCTACAGCAGATGCTTTCATCCACTGTAGATCTGGATCAATGACAATATCCAATGGGCAGGAAACTAAACAGTTGACCCTTTATCCTCATGCCACACCCATGATTAATAACGATAATTCAATATGGGTAGACTATGAGGATGAGGAAACCCAACCTATTTTAACTATCGGACAAGCTTTAACTCTCAAAAACTCAACCGAAGATGAATTAATCAACAACTTTATTTCTGAACCTTCTTCGGTTAGCTCAGAGATACATAATCACCTCACTACAATCCTAGAATCAAAATCCCAGAACAACCTTGAAATTGAAAATTTATCTCAGATACTAGCTGGCAATCCTTCCAAAAGTGTGACAGTAGAAATCGAACCAGGTAAAACACTAAATATAAATCCTAACCTAACAGATGATCAAAAACAACAGTTAATGAAGCTACTTAAAGAAAATAAGAAGGCATTTGCTTGGGATTATACAGACATGAAAGGGATTT
>APFE031120381.1:92701-125503 GCA_000404065.3 Pinus taeda | reverse complement strand
TATCAACAAATTTAGGCATTACATCACTGGTTATACTACTTTTGTGCATACCAATCACTCGGCCATTAAATACTTAATGAATAAATCAGTTACAAATGCTCGAGTGACTAGATGGTTACTGTTATTACAGGAATTTGATATCACAATTGTAGATAGACCAGGAAAAGAAAATGTAGTTGCTGACTTTCTTTCTCGATTGAAAACTAATGAAAATATTCCAGTAGATGATTCTTTTCCCGATGAGTATTTATTTGCAGTCTCTGCCCACTCACCTTGGTACACAGATATTGCCAACTACTTAGTTGCAGGAAAATTACCATCACACTTATCGCACAGAGAAAAAAGGAAAATCATTCAGCAGAGCGCTAGGTACAGCTGGATAAGCAGATGTCTGTTCCACACAGGAATAGATCAATAAATCCGGAGATGCATTGGGGAAGACGAGATTTATGATATACTAAAAGCTTGTCACGATGGCCCTTGTGGAGGACATTTTGCAGACAAAAGAACAACACACAAGGTACTTAGAATGGGTTATTATTGGCCATCACTTTTTAAAGATGCCAAAAAATATGTGAAGGCTTGCGACAGCTGTCAAAGAATGGGCCAGCCTAACCATAGGGATGAAATACCACTTAATCCCCAGGTAGCTCTTGAACCTTTTGAGAAATGGGCATTAGATTTTATAGGTCCCATTAATCCTCCATCTAATCAAAGAGTGTACATATTAGTATGCACGGACTATATGACTAAATGGGTAGAGGCCAAAGAACTCATTAAAGCTAATGAAGAAGCAGTACTAACATTCTTATTTGAAGAAATCTTTGTTAGATTTGGACTACCCAGAGAATTAGTCACTGATGGAGGACCTCCTTTTAATTATCATGGCTTCAAAAATACGCTCCAAAAATATCATATCAAGCACAAAATGACTACACCGTACCACCCCCAAGCAAATGGGCAGGTGGAAAGTACCAACAGGGTCATTGAAGCCATCTTAACAAAAATGATAAAGGAGAATATAAGGGACTTGTTTCAGAGGTTGCCCGAGGCTCTATGGGCCTATAGAACCACTTGGAGGAATACAACAGGCTTTTCACCCTATGAATTAGTTTTTGGAAAGAATGTTATTTTCCCTGTAGAGTTTGAGATCAAAACCTTAAGAACTGCCTTAGCTGTTAACCTTGATTTAACTGATGCATAGACAGCCAGGTTGCAGCAACTTTAGGAATTGGATGAGAAAAGACTGGATGCCGTCCATCAAACAACGATGATACAGCAACAAAGAAGCAAATGGCATGACAAAACCATCAAGCAAAAGAAGTTCCAGAAAGGTAACTGGGCTCTACTTTATGATTCCCGTTTCGAGAATTTTCAAGGGAAGCTAAGAAAAAGGTGGTTAGGGCCGTATGAAGTGGATGCTGTTTTTCCAAATGGAACAGTTAGACTTTTAACAATTGATGGGAGCAGAACACCACTGTTAGTGAATGGCTACCGACTTCAGTTATATCAGCGACCGATTTCCAAGGAAGATTTTAAAGCCACTTGCATGGCAATAAAACAATATTCTTTTCCAGGGGAACTTGCTGCCCCTCAAAGCACTTGAGTTCTATTATTTATGTAATTTTTTTAGGTTAGATATTCTTTTTTTAAGAAACTAATAAATCCTGCCAAGGATTGCGATATTACATTTCAGTATTTTGCAGATTTTAGCTTGGGAAGTAGCTGAAAAAAAAAGTTTCAAAGGGATTACTTTGCGGACTCAGAACTCCTGTTGCTGCAACACCATTCCCCATTGCTGCAACACCATTCCCGTTGCTGCAACACCATTCCCCGTTGCTGCAACACCATTCCTGTTGCTGCAACACGATTCCCCGTTGCTGCAACACCATTCCTGTGCTGCAACACCATTCCTCTTGCTGCAACATCATTTCCATTGCTCCAGCACATTTCCTGTTTTTTACAAATGTCTTTTCCCGACGATATAACATCATTCCCTGTTTCCACAACAACAATTTTCTGTTGCTGCAACACCAATCCCGATGCTACAACATCGCTTCCCGATCACGGAATACCCTTCCTAGCAAATTCCCTCACGCACACCAGTCTTACCACTTCAGCCCCAAGGAATAAATTTTGATTAAAAAAAATACCACTTCTTGTGATGATTACAGTACTCTACTATCACTTCCCATCATTATCATTACAAATCGCCGGTATTCCCATGCTTTTAGATCCGCGGTAATCATTATGACCCAGCAAAAGACAAGACAAGACTTTTTGACGCAGCAATCAAAAAGGTAAAATACGAAGGTACGCATGATTATGTATGGACATTAAATAATAGATAATGTGGAGAAGTTGATAGGACTATCAAATAATTATACTTTCAATCATATCACTTACATGTAGGAGGGGGGGGATTACCAAAGAAACTCTTATAATGATATACCATGCCAACTTCCGCCACCCTTAACTCTCTCGGTAATATGTAAAAGCCACCCTATCACCGCATGTTACCATTTGCGACGTTTTACTCTGAACTGAAATTGGAATCTCGGCTCTGAACTCTAAAATTCACTGAAACAACAGCTATGGGAGGAACCCTCATTACACATGAACCTGGCACGACAGCAGTCCTCGAACTCTATCCGGACATTTATCAAATTTTCTTGCAAGCAGGATGGATAGAGTACTTTAGGAGACTTCCGGACTTTGACGCGCAACAAGTCCTTGAATTTGCATGCAATTTAACAGAAGGATTCTCTGTCGTCCAAGGAGTTCAAATCCCAGTCATGGAGGAAGTTATAGCCCAAGCTACCGGGCTACCAGCTAATGGCATATGGTGGTTCAGCAGAAAGCACCTGATTCTTAATGCGCAGCAGGATTTTCTCCGACCAGGCGAGCAGGTAGAGCCCAAGGGCAGAGGCATAGCACTTCGGTCGTTACCTCAACTGTGGCCGAAAGTCACTGAATTTGTCAAGCAATACCTGACGTGCTAAGGCCGCTACCAGGTAATTTACCAGTACGATTTCATCCTGTTGAATCATTTGAGAAATGGTCAGTTAATAAACATGCCATATTATCTATTGGGTTGTCTCAAAAACATGTCACGTTATGCTGTTAACGCAAAGCTTCCACTTCTTTCCTTAAAACACCACCACTTAGCCAAATTGCTGATTAATAGAGCCCTCACTCTAAATAACCCTCCACCCCCCATTAATCCCCATCAGGAGGCAGAAATTCCACAACCGGAACATGAAATTCCTCATCAAGAAGAGGAAATTCTTCACCAAGCTGAGGACACATCTCAGCAAGATGAAGAACTTCCTCAGCAAACGGAGGACATGCCTGAACAAATCCCTCTAGAAAACCCTCAGCAAGCAGAGCACATTCCTGAACAACTGCACCAAACATCCCCGCAAGTTGCTGAGAATGAACAAGCAGCAGTAGAAATAACCACGAGAACAACCCCATCTCCCAAAAGAACCAATTCTTCCATTCCCATACTTGGTATTTCTACTGATGATTCCGATGACAATATCCCCATTACCCTGCTTAAACGAAAAATGTAGCAGAGAAAGAAAACCCCATCGAAAAGAAGAAGAACTAGGGTTTCAGCTAAGGCACCTGCTGCTCCAGCTACTATCCCTATCCTAAAGAAAGCTAGCTCGAAGAGAAAAATGCCTGAATTCCTTGCTTTTCTACCAAAGCGAAGAACTCGGTCATCGGTAGCAGCTGAATCTCCTAACCCCTCCAGTTCACCACCCATCACTTTAAGGATCCACACTCCCACCAGTCCTCCAAACTCCTCTCCCTCACCCTCGGAAGTTGAGATGCAGAGTGTTCATAGCTTCGTGACATCATATTTTAAGACAGCTGACACACAAGAACCAGCTGCTGACACCCAAGGTAATAGTGACCAAATGGCTGCAACACAAGAAACAACCACTACCCCAGGTGACACACAAGAACCACCTGTGGGGAATACTGATCAAAATGATGAAACACAACCTCTGCCTCCACTGGAATCTACCGCTCTGCAAGACCAGCCTACCATACCTGCCCTGCAGGAAGAAATTGAATTTCTGAAATCTCAGATTCAGGACTATCAGGAGGAAATAATAAGGGTCAAGGAAGCATATCAGAATGAATTCAGCCTGCATGTTTTAGCACAAGTAGCGTCTGCAGCAGAGAAAAGTAAGGACAATGAATATATGTGTACCAATTGTGGTGAAATATATACTCAAGCAGGATATAAGGTAGTGGCAGAACCAATGAAGGAAGCCTCCGCTGTTGTAGATGAAACAAAAGAGCCTGCTGTTGCACAGACGGAAATGCCACAATCCTCTGCTGAAATAAAAGAACCTGTTGACACACAAGAACCAACAGGCTCTCCAGAGAAGGTGCAGACAAAAGAACCTGTTGTCGCACAAGAACCAACAGGCTCTCCAGAGAAGATGCAGGACCAAACTGAAGAACTTACTGACACACAAGAACCAGTAAGTTCCCCAGAAACTGCACAAGATCAAACTAAAGAGCTTACTGACACACAAGAACCAATAAGTTCCCCAGAAACTGCACAAGATCAAACTGAAGAGCTTACTGACACACAAGAACCAGTAAGTTCCCCAGAAACTATGCAGGAAGAAACAGGGAATAAGAAAGAGGAGAATACAGATTCACTCCGGCCTACCCAAATTGTTATGGAACAAGTACTTACACAAGAATCAGGAAATGAAGAAGAAAAATTGGACTCACCCAGCCCTATTCAAATTTCCAAGGAACGAGAAGAAGAAGAAGGAAATGAGGAAAAAGGCACAGACTCACCCCAGCCCACCCAAATCACCATGGAACAAAATGAATCAGTACAACAAGAAGAAGAGACACTAGCCGGAAATGAAGAGAAAGATGTTGGATCATCCCAGCCTACTCCAACAGAGAAGATTATCCTTGTTGATGCCTTTACACAAACAGAGTTTCCCTCTGTTAGTGATGTATGCACAGAAACAGATAGTTTTCAAGCATTAAAAGGAAAATGGTGGAGAGAATATGAGCAGTCACAAGGAAAAGCATTCCAACAGCAAAAAGGGACCTGGTTCAATCATGCATATAGGAACTAGGAAGCACTTGAGCAATGTAGAGCTCAATACAAAGAAATTACGGAATTAAAAGCCAGATTGTCCCAGATGTTTGAATTATTACAAAGAATACTTGCCACAAGGAGACCCTCTTTTAATTATGCAACATTTTTGAGGGAAAGACTGACATTTTTACAGATAAAGGCTGTAAGAGAAGGTAGACCTCATCAGGTGGTTACATCAGAGCAATTTATGCAAACTTTTGCAGAGGCACCTAAAAATGATCAAAACCTGTTATGCGAGCTTTATCTCCATAATGAAGCCATGTCCAAAGAAAGAAACATGAATATGCTACCTGTGGTTGGCGACATACAGCTGAGAGCTTTCCTCTCTTTTTTAGCCAACCGGCTTACATGGCAGAACGCCTTTATCTCAGTTCAACATAATGAATAGAATTGCCTTCTGTGGATTAGGGCTGAACCATAGAACGCAACCACTTTCATTGCACAACATCAAACAATGATAAAGGATCTTGATATGAAAGACCACATCAGGAAACTACAAGCAGTAGTCCTGAAAGACTGCCAGCACTATCTGAAAACCAAGGCACCCTTGGCTGTCAAGGAAAACAATTTGTTTTGGGAAAACTGCCCCAAAGAGAGGAAGGAATATCACCCTTATAATCCATCAAATTTACAGGTAGCACTCACAAGGGTACCTTACTATATTAGATGCATGCAACATTGTGCTGAAAGCTGGATGGGCTACAGATTTAAATTTCCACTTCTATGGTTATCGAGTGAACAATATAAGGGCCAGTTTGGACTATCCAACAAGGAAGAAGCAGCAGCATGGAGGCATATACAGACTTTCTGTGGGTTCAGAAAGAAGTTTGATGTCACTTCCTATAGCTATTGTCTCAGTAATCTACACTGTTCATCCCAGTACTCCGACTCGGACTCAGAATTGACCTTATATTTTTGCCATAATATTATCCTTTTCAGTCATAAGTTATAAGCTTTGATTACATAATGACTTAATCACCCCAAGGTACGAAGTAACTTTCTGCATATCTATATGTTTAATTGTTCATTGCATATTCGTGAGTATCTTTATATTTATCTTTGGAAAAGCTGACTAAGTTGCCAAGTAATTGTCTTAAGTCTGCAGGAATTATAATTTATAGTTGCTGTAACACCAGAAACAACAACTATGCAGTTGCTGCAACACCAGAAACAACAACTACGCAGTTGCTGCAACACCAGAAGCAGCAACTACGCAGTTGCTATAGTCAGCAACAACAACCATCTAAAGCGGGCTATTTTGCAACAACTGGGAATAACAAACGACAACTATCTGAAGAACGTTGACGCGGCATGATCAAGCAACTATCTAAAACGGGTAGAACACAGTTACCATGGATTAAAACAGGAACAGCATGGGGAAACAGCAAAGGAATGCGAGAATCCCAAGAAGACGGTCGAAGTTGGTTACCAGCTGTGTAACAGCTAGAACCTAAGAAAGAATATATTATTATACTGTTGTAACAACATTCTGTAATTCTTATTTTTGATAGAACGGGTTAACTAAATGAACTGTAATAATATATTGTAATAGATGTCTCCTCTATAAAGAGGAGACATCTACATTAGAAGAGGGGGGATGGTCTGTAAGTGAGATTTTGAGAGACATCAGCAAGTCTGAATTTTATTGTACTTGAATCCTTTGGCAGATGAATAGAAGATTGTTCTAAGCACTTAATCTAGCCTTTGTGTTCTGGGGAATCTTGTGAGAGGGACTGGGCCCACCTTCCTCACAAGATTCACCCATTTGCTTTTCTATCAAGTGTGTAAGTGCGTGATAGTTTCTTTCTGCTGATACTCTGTTTGGATTCTGTAGCATTACCTCTGGTATTTCCGTTTTGCTAGTACTCTGTTTCATTAATTGCTTGAAGTTGTGCAAGTGTATTTCACCGGTGAATTAGAGTGCAGTGTGTATTAGCAATCTGATTACAGGGGCAGGTGCTGAACGTCCTCACTTGGAGGATAGGGTCCTGATCCTCTGCCAACAGAGCATCCATCTCTTTGCTTCTCAGATTCGTAATCTTAATTAATTACTTTCATTTTATCAGTACTGTGATAACTTAGCGTAAGAATCACGTATACTACAGCTCTTAATGCTTTTAGAATTAAGTACATACAATACACGGTAGCCTTTGGAATAAAAGGACTTTCCCAGGTTGACAATTAATGTGGTACTTGATTGTTTAATCAATAAACAATTCAACTAGTCAACAATTGGGTAAATGATTAGTGGGTAGTTTTCTTTTATGCAGGGAGGTGGTTTTATGCCATATCGCACCGCTTTTGGGTGGAGGGCGGTATTTTTCGCAAGCACGCGATATTACCTAGTGCCGCCACATAACGAAATAGCTCTCGGCCAAAACCACGAATCTTGAGTGCTTTTGGAGCTTTAACTGTCAGATGATGAAACTGTGCGATATGGATATGTGTTGTTGGATTTGGAGGTGGGAGATTGGAGGGCTATCGTGCTACAAAGTTGCCCGGATGGAGTTGGGATGTGTTTGGTGGGGCCCAGGGTTAAATAACACGGTGGGTTTAATACTTTCTAAGGTTTAGTGGGGGTTAGGGAATTATAGTGGGGGTTTAAATATATAAAGTAGGACTTTAGGAAATAACTTAGGATAAAGGGTTTAGTGGGTTTTTAAGGGAAAAAAGGGAAATTAATAAGGGGGAATGTATTATTTGTTATGGGAATGGGTTTCACACTAGGGAAAGGGGTTTTGGGAATGGGAAATTATTTTTAAAGGGTAATGTCTAGGGAAATGTGTGAAACAAAGGGAAAAAGGTCAAAATGAAGGGAAAGGGTTTTTACAAGGGGAAATGAAGAGGGAAGGGGTGCTTTGGAACCAAGAAGGGGACAAAATTAGTGGATGAAAAGTAATGAAGGGATAATGAGGGGAAATTAATAAACTAAGTATGTGGGGGTCTAGTGAAATGACGGTAAATTAGTAAATAAGCTTTAGTGAATGTCCTTTCTCTTTAACAATTCCTCCTGCACATGAAACATAGGATTAAGCACGATGAAGGTTCTTTTGACTTAGCAACCTTGTGCACTTGAAAAACTTCTTCTACTAGCCCTTTATTTACCCTAGCATTTTCTCTTCATTCATTGGGTGCATTTGAGGTTGCTGACCCTATATTTCTTTTTCTTTGATTAGTAAACTATCTAATTCTAACCTTTTAACTTCCAATGGCTCAGATTAAACTGATGATCTCATTATTATTCTCTACCTAAATACTGATTTGCCAAGATTAAACAGTATGGCTAGATCTTTCTTCTCTATCTATCAACATGAAATTTAAAGCATGAATGAATCAAGATTAAACTATTTGACCATCATGGATTGTGGCATTTTTTGACAATCTGCACACAATCTTATTTTACAAAGTAAATTAAAAAGTAGTGGCATTTGAATTTGCACACTTTCATGATCTATTCTTATCTCTTTTTTTTGGAGTTCATATGTTTTATATCTTTTTGATCTTTTTCTTTATTTTAGTCCTTTGATTATTATTTTAGGACTTACCCTCTTTACATTTTTTATTTTTAATATGGGAAAACATTTTGCAGAAAGAAAAAGTATGTAAAATATTACAAGACTAACCATAGGAAATTTAAAATTATGAATCCTATTAGTATAGGAACCTAACAATGACTCCACATGGGGATGGCATTTCCTGGTGAAATGTCAAGAACTTTAAGATCAATAATCTTTGAAACTTTGACTGTGGTTTCCTTGTAACTGCTCCTCTGTGATCTGCTTTATTCATACATATGATGGTACAACTTTCAAAGCTCAGGGCCTTCTCTTCAGGCTTCAACCTGAAAAGGTTATCACCCAATCCAATCTAAACTTTGCAATGTTATGTACAATGAGCAAAGCAAACAAATGAACTAATGTTAATCTGGGGACAAGTAATGCTTCAACATTCTACCATTGACTGGTCCACCTGGTAGATCTGTTCCATCTAAATGTCTCAAGAAAAATACATTGTTGCCACTGTAACCATAAATGATATAAATCCTTGCCATAGGAAATCAAATGTACCATGTTTACCCTTTTCTTCTCTTCTAGAATCCCATTTGTGTACTTTATCACCTATGTAAAAATCATTAGCTTGAGTTCTCTTGTCTAAAATCTTTTTGATTTTATCGTGGATCACTTGTGATTTGACATAGACTTCTTCTCTGGTTTGCTCCAAATGTATTGTCTAATTTATCCTCCTTTGGATATCATTGGACTCTACTTGCAGTTCTTGAATCATTTTCATCACTGTTACTCCTAAAGAAGATGGGAAAACAACATCCATTCCATATATTAGTTGGTAAGGATATGTACCAATGGATTTTTTGGCAGTTAGTCTATTTTCCCATAAGGCATTAACCAACATTTTGTTCCAGGTCTTCTTATTGTCTTCTAGTAGCTTCTTTATGATATTAATAAGGCTTTTGTTTGAGGATTCTGCAAATCCATTGTATACCACTTTCTTGGATTTGAAAGCAACTGCATAATCAATAATGATCTTTTGTGGGCATCCAAACCTAGAAAGGATGTTGTTCTCAAGGAATGAAATGATGACAGAGTCTGTGGCTTGTCTAGAAGGGATGGCTTCTATCCATTTAATAAAGTAATTAGTGGCTGTCAAAATCCATTTATGTTTGTCTGAGGAGGATGGGTGAATTTCCCTAATGAATTCCAAACCCCATTATTGAAAAAGCATTTATGTGCAGATGGGTTTGAGAGGTAATGGTAAGATTTTCTTTTTGCCTTCAAATATTTGGCACTTGTGACAGGAGGTCACATATTTCTTGACATCTGCAAAAAGTGTGGGAGAGTAAAAACCCGCCCTTAAAATCTTATCAGCAGTGTTTTTCCAATATAGGTGTCCTCCACAATTTCCTGCATGAAATTCTTGCATAACTTTGTCAGCTTCATCTTTTAATAAACAATTCAATAAAATGCCACCATTATATTTCCAAAATAAAGCATTGTCTATGATATAATATTTCATTGATTTCATTTTCAAAAATCTACCTTTAGTTCTAGATAAACCAAGAGGAGCTTGTAGGTTTAGTAAAACAAATATGATATTTGCATACCAAGGTGAATCTACGAAAGCTTCACTGATTTGTGGAGTCGCCATCTCTTCCTGATCATCTACGACACCAATGAAATGTATATCTAAGGCTTGACAGTTTGATTCAACCATGAGTTTATCCAAACCTTGGCCTTTGATAAGTTTTGTAGGCTTTATTTCAATGTCATATTCCAAAATGGTGGCAATCCATTTGCCTCCCTTTCCTTCAAGCCCATTCTGTGTTAATATGTCCTTTACTACTGAATTTGGAACATATGCAATGATGTGTGAGTATAATATGTACAATCTGAAATCTTTAATATCTTTCACTAAAGAAAGTGCTTTTTTTTCCATTATGTTGTACTTTGGTGTAGCATCTGTCAAAGATTTGCTGAAAAATGCAATAGGATGTTCATAACCTTGATCATTCTTTTGCAACAAGACTGCTGCAATAGTATGTTTTGAAGCAAAAGAAAAAAAATAAAATCTTTTTTTGAAATCAGGACTTATGAGAACTGGTGTTTTAGTAAGGGCTTCTTTGATTTCCTCAAAAGATTGTTTAGCCTCCACTGTCCACTTAAGTGCTGAATCTTTCTTTAACATGTTATTTAATTCTCTGATTAATTATCCAAGTTAGAAATGCATCTTCTAAGAAAATTTATTTTACCTAAAAATGATTGCAATTATTTAATATTCCTAGGATGAATGATGTTTAGGATTGCCTCTATTCTATCTGGATCTATTCTAGTTCCGTATTTTGATATTATGTGTCCCAAGAGTTTACCTTCTTCTAGCCCAAAGAGTGTCGTTTTGGGATTCAAGGAAATAGCAATTTTTTTACATTTAATAAAAACTCTTCTTAGGTGATCTAGATGTTCATTATCTGATTTGGAAAATAGTGTGATGTCATCTTGGTAAACAACTAGAAAGTCATGGATTTCTTTTTCAAAAGCTATGTCCATTGCTCTTTGGAATGTTTCTCCAACATTCATTAATCCAAAAGGCATCCTTAAATACATGAAAGTACCTCAAGGAGTGGTAAATGCACTCTTTGCTTGCTCCTCTACTTGAACTAATATTTGGTTGTATCCAGAGAATCCATCAAGAAATGAAATTCTGGATGATCCTACTATCCTTTGGAGAATGTGGTCCATTTTAGGGAGGGGATAGTTATCTTTTAGTGATACTTTGTTCAAGTTTCTGAAATCAACACAAAGTCTGATTTCTCCTGTTTTCTTTCTTGTGGTCACTAAATTAGAGACCCAATCTAAATATCTAATTGGTGCTATGATTTATGCATCATGCATTTTACTTGTTTTTAAACTAATGGCGTAAGAACTAGATTAATTCTCCTAAGATTTTGTTTAAAGGGTTTTTGATCTTCTTTGATGGGTATCTTATGTTGAATAATGCTGGTATCATAAGAATTTAGGTCTTCATAACTCTAGGCAAAGACATCTTGAAATTATTCAAATAGACTTATGTATTTCAGTTTTTCATCTGGAGGTAATGCTTTGGATATTTTAATAAGCTTAGGTTTTTCTTCTGTTCCTATGTTACATTCTTCTATGTTTGATCTTAAAGGCTCCATTTTTGGTTTTCTGGCTACATCATTTGAATCAAACAAATCTTCTAATGGGACTAATTCCTTAGGCAAAACGTTATTTTTAAGGTTTAAAATCTTAGAATCATCATTGATTATTTCTTCTATTTCTACTTTTTCTAAGTTATCTATTTCTACTTTAGTGAATTTAGTGGGTTTATATACATCTAAAGCATTGCATCTATCTCACTATTTATGATGTTATCTACTGTACAATTAGTATCTATGTTACAATTTTGGAATTCTCCCTTAGCATTCATGAAAGAATAGATTTGAGAATCTTGTGAAAAAATCTGCCAAAATTTCAGATTATCAGGTATAACAGGTCTATGTCTTACTTCTGCAGTGTACTAGTGGTTGGGCTGAAAAGGTAATTTGCAAGTGCTAACAAAAGTAGCCAAACTGTGAGCTTGCATGTTCTAATTCCTAGGAATAGCAACAAAATCAATTTCAAGGAGTTCCTTAATCAGATCTAGAACAGTGTCTCTGTATTGGCTAAGTCTAGTATTATTCACATAACATTCTCCTTTAATTTGTTTTATGATCAACTCTGAGTCTCCCATGATAGAAACTCTCTTGGCTCCAGGTTTTCTTACAATTTCTAGTCCTAAGATTAAAGCTTCATACTCTGTCATGTTGTTTGTGCTTTTAATGTTTAATCTAAAGGAATGATCTTCAGAATGATTATTTTCCATGTTATGAATCCAAACTCCTGCACCTGCCCCTAATCTATTTACAGAGCCATCAAAATCTAAATTCCATAGAGACTCATGTGTTATGTTTTCACTATTAGGTGCTTTTTATTTTTCTTCTACAACTGTGATTTGTTCTTTGTCATTGTCTAAATTATACAAGATAAATGAGTCCATATCAGAATGCATCGAGTACATAGGGTAATTCTGTGGTTTTTTTGAACTACTTACCATGTATTTCACCAAGGTTTCTCTGTAAAGCTTTCTTTACTGACCAAATATAGAGATGGTAGCATATGACATGTCTAACTATAGAGAGCCCTACAATTTTTATCCCCATGAGCGAGATTATAACATTCCATACTTGGGTGGGATATCAACGACTACTATGTCCATAACAATACTCTTTGCTGGGCACTAGACTAGAGTTACCCACAAACCTTTAATCAGGCCAAGGCATTTGACTTGGCTAGAATAAAAGGAAAATAGGTCCTTGTAGGGTTTGGTGATATCTAGATTTAATCTTTCCATGATTGCTTTAGGCATTAGGTTATGGGATGCCTCTGAATCTAGCACGACATTATGTAATATTTTATCACGAACATTTAAGCTAATGTAGAATGTAGGGATACCCACTTGTTAATGTTTTCCATTTACTTCTGGACCAAATAATAACTCAGGTTGATCATGATTAAGGTTTACAACATCTTTGCCTTCACTTATGTTTAGTGTTTCAATGATTTGTGCTTTGTATGATTCATTTTTCACTAGCTCTATCAAAGGAACTGATATTTTCAATTTGACTATCTCAGTCTTAGTGTTGAATGGCAATTGAGTTTTTCCTGATTGTATGAGATCTTCCTTAGAAATTATGGTCTGTGTAGTTTTATCTTCTTTATCAGCACTTGGCAACTCAGTTTGTGTACCAGCAATTTTGTTTTGAATTTTCTTATTTGGAATAGTTTGAGTAATAGTTGAAGTTTGAGTTTCAGGTGAAGTTAGGTCTACAATTATTGGGCTAGAAGTCTCATGAGTTGCTCTAGGGAGAATTTGTAGAAATTTGGTCATAGGATCTGTTAGTGCCTAAATATACCTCAGGCTGAAGGAAGCCAGGTCTAGGGTAACATCAAACCATGCTTACCCTGGTAGCTAGCCCTACTAGGTCGGGAGAGGGCTCTCTCCTTGTCAATCTCAAGCAGGATATTGGCAATTAAGGCTTGAGATGACAGAATTTAATGTAAATTTTAGGCTAGGTATAATAACTCAGGGTTTATGGTTTTATTTTAGGTTTTGTTTATTGGATCAATTGGAGAAGGCAGATTGGATCCGGGAAATCAACTCAGGGATATAGTCATGTCCTGTGGGGCAAGGTTGACAAGTTTTTATGTACTAGAAATGGATTTAAGATGGTAGAGTAGATAGCTGAGGAGCTGAGGAGGGCATAAGAAACTATGAATCCTCTTCAAACAGTGAAACATTGAAAACCAAATGCATTCCCGAGACAAAGCACTGTAAATTTAGTGTATTTTGTCTATTCACCTTGATTCATTTAGTTTAGAAGAAAGAGAGATATGTGGATACATATAAAACATCAGAAAAAAATCATTACAAAGAAGAAACAATACATAAACTCACTATCACAAGAATCCCACAAAAATAGCAATGAAACCTGGTTTTATTCCTTTCCAAACTGTTGATACAAAATGTTCACTGAGTCCAACACTTCTGCCAAAGTCCAACCTTTACAAATGAATCAAAAAGTACATGATACAGGAAAAGAAACTACTCAAGCTAGCTATCAGGTTCGAATCCATGAGAAGAGGGGTGGTTTCAACCATATCTAAACTAAGAACAAGAATATAGGTAGTGGAACAACTTGCCTCTAAAACCAAGGAAACCAATTCATTACAGCTAAAAACCACTTGGAACTTAATGTATCTACCCTATGAAGTGATTTTCAACCATATGACATTGAATTCATCATTTACCATGCTTACAATTACTAAGAAATGAGGAAAAAGTGATCTCTCAAGAAAACTAGGAAAAATATGGAAAATCAGGCGAAACTACCAAAATTTGTTTAATGTGCAGTGCCAAGATTTTGATGTGCATCACATTTTCTAGGCCAATTTTGGAAGGCTTATCGGAGTCCAAATTAGGTGCAGGATAGCTCGTAAGAAATATTAGTGAGTCTACTTTTTGGAACAACTTGAATTTCTGAATTTGGAGTCCATGTGTCCCTCCAAAAATTTATTCTCCCAAGACTGCTTCTGATGTGGCAAAAAGTGGCAGAGAGGGCACTGTTTAGGTGTTTTTTTCCCTTTTGGAGACCTAGAACTTGTCCAAAATTCTCATCCATTTTTGAGCTTTCATATTTTTCCATGCTGATCTAAAAATATAAAATTTTTTGCAAGAAAGTGTCCCCAACAAAAGCGCAGCACCACCAGTTTTTCACATTAAAAATTTCAAAATTGACAAAAATTTCTCTGAATTTCTTGAAATTTGGCATGATTGACCCTTGTTAAGTGCTTTGATGAGCCAATGATGCTTCAGCCAAGATATTGAGTTTATCTTGCTCTTTTTTTCTCCTCAAATCTCTTTTTAGCTTGGCCTGTAGCCTCTTCACCCTTGTTTTGCAAATTTTGTTCCCGGTTAGGTAGTGATAGGCCATATGGCGCAACATTTTCTTCTCTTTGTTGGCTTTCTCAAGCATCTTCTCCAGATGAATGTTCACCCTCTCTAACCATGATTCTCGATCATCCTCAATTTCTTGCTCAAGAGAGGTCATCTTGATCTTTCCCTTCTTTGCCTTTTGCCTATTTTCCCTAATCATTTGCAGCTCGATAATAGCTTGCTTATCTGTCAGTTGCTTGTTTTCTTGCTCAAGAAAGCTGATGATCCATTTGGCCCTCTCAAGGTCAAGTGATAAGGCTTGTATTTTAGCCTCCTTCTCTTTGATAATCATGTCCTTGAGTCTTGAGCTTTGAGAGCCCAAATCAGTGACATCTTCCTCAATCAAAATAAAATCTTTGTCTTGCCCTTCAAGTAGGACCTCCTCATGCACCTTTTGTTTCCCTTTGTCTTTTCTCTTTGACTGTTGGCCAACCTGTATAGCTGGAGAAGAAGGCAAAGCCCCTTTCACCCCCGTTGAAGATAGCATTTGCCTGTGGTCTGGTGAAGAAAACAAGACCCTTTCCACCTCTAGTGGAGATAGTACTCGCCTGACAGTAGAAAAAAACCTCTTGGTGCTTCTCTCATAGGTGAAAAACATTGGCACACCTGTATTTTCAGTCTCATGAACACTTAGCTATTCTGATGGCCCTCCTTGCTCTTGAGGCACTGATGGAATCACCTGAGGGCCTTTGAAAATATCATGGGCAATAAAGGTATCGCATGGTATGTTCAACAAGCTTAGCTGATGCAAGACAACAATTTTAATCAGTGAGAAGTGGTAAATGCTGTTGAATTGTTGAGGAAAAGGTTTCCTTTGCACATAGTGAGCCATCTTCACAATATTCCTGCATATAAAATATGGGAGGTTCATCATCCTTACTCTGGTGAAATGCATCAACAACCTGATATGATATGTATATAGGTGGGAAAACCTTCCTTCATAGGTGAAATACTTGATGATGAGTTTCATGAGAGGAGCATAAGAGTTCTGCAAGTATTTAAAAGGAAAAACCCTGCCGGTTTTCCTGTGATATCTAGCCTTAATGTAAGGCTCATAATGTTCTCTGCCCACATGCTGCCCCTTATTCCACTGTTCACCTACATTAGGGATGCTTGTTGCTGCTGAAATGGTGGTGGGTGTCAAGGTGAAAAAGACACTAGCAAGGTTCACCTAGTCATTGTGGAGATGAATAACAAACAACCTAGCAAGCTCATGATGAAATTTCACCCTCTCTACCATTTCACAAAACTAATAACAAGACTGGTTTTTAAAGCTAGTTACAGCAAGAGGGAAAGCAAGTAATTCTGTAAGAGTGGTGGGATCCCCCCAGACGATCTTTCCCCCTTTGTGTGGCTTTCTTGGTACATGAGCTTCTCTGGAAGAATCACTGAGAGTTTCCTCTTCCCTCTCATAATCTGAATCTGTCTCCATGCTTATGAAATTTGAAGTGAAAGCAGATGAGTATGAAGAGATTTTGAAATATGAAGTAAAAAGTGTGTATAAGGAAGTGAATGCTAGGAGGAAGGGTTTCTTTTGGGATATGAGGTGAGTGAATGGTATTATGAATGTGGAATGAGGGGTTTGATAGTGAAGTAGATGTAATGAAAGAGTAGGATGTGGGAGTTAGGTTTTGGGAATAGGGTATAGGGCTAGGGTTTGGTAAATGGGAGTGGGATTTGGGGAGTGAATTTTTATGATTTAGGGAGAGGGAATGGGATTTGACAAGCTCAATATGAATGGAGTGAGAAAGAAGAGCAAATGACCTTCAATAACTTGCTAGAGATGACTTAGCAACTAGCTAGGGTTTGTGTTAACCATTTAGCTAAGGTTTGCTCTCAGGGAAACCAAACACATCCAAGCCACCAAACATAACTTTCCTGAGCAAGGAGGAGTGATCTACTTACTTGGAACATGCATCAATTCGTTTTTTAGGAAGTTTGGAGGTGTCTTGAGGCGATTCTGGCTTCTTTTAACAGGTGCACAGTGCCAAGGAACACGTGCGCAACGCCAGACCAAATTTCAACAACAAACCTGCAACAGATGTGCAGAGACGTTTTAATGTGCAGCGCCAAGGCACAGGTGCACAGTGCTAGCAAGATGACTGGATTTTTCCCTTGTTTTGCCTTCTTTCTTCAAAAACATGATTTTCTCCCTTTGGCTTGTTCAATTTCAACAATGAAGACTTAAAACACATGAATTGGCTTTTATATCCATCTCATTTAATTTTTCACTAACCAAGACCCAATTTTCTAATGTTTTGCCAGCTTTTTCAAAAATGCTCTGTTTCACTTACATTTTGACTTTTGCCTTTTTGCAGGTGGACTTAAACATTGACTTTTTGTAATGGTAGGAGTTGACTTTGTCACCAGATCACCAGGAACAACTATTGAATACTTATTACATATAGAAATATTTAAATTACATGAAATTTTTACAATAATGGAAAAAACTCTGTTTTCACCTCAAAACAAAGTTTCGAGGTAAATTTTTTTTTTATTGAACATGATAGTAAATTTATGACTTTATGAACTTTTTTATCCTTCTCATGTGCCTATTAACCTTTTTATTCAATTAGGATGACCATGATGACAAACCATAAGACCAAGTAAGACTAAACCCTGAAACTGGTTTTTTATGAATGAAATGAAACAGGATGATAGTGAATGAGTAAAAAAAATTGTTTGAATAGGTCAGCATGTGAATGTCATGAGGGAAATTTACATGAAACCACTACCATCAGTTGATCCATGACCTAATTGAATGCAGCTGATCGGATGAGACACCTAATATGCATGCAAAAGAGCGATTTGATCACTGATGGAAGTGTGAAGACACTGACACTAGCATTAGCTCCAATGGGGATGGTAGCTCCTGGGAGGTGCCAAGAACCATAGATCTTTGGAAAAGCATACTAGTGCCTTCATCCATTGGGAAATATGGAGTTAAACAGCTACAAACTCAAAACAACTCATACCAATCCAAACTTACACATAATGAAACCTGTACATAACAAATATTGGAAATTGAAATGTTGCCTTTGGCAGCTTATTTATTTACAAATCTACCCTACTTTGCTACAAAACCAATAGATCAAGTGATGTTGTAATGCCATATCAACCAATCAAGTAACTGTGACAATGATTCTATTTTTTTATAGTGTTTGAACCAGAAGATAGTTGGAAATCCTACCAGCAGCATATACCCATAGTACCTTTGGGTATGTAAAAGGCAACCTGGTTTTTCTTTCAACTTAAAAATATATTCCATATATGTTTCTATGGGATCATAGAAACCAGATTCTATCTACTACCCTAGCTCATTAACATATGTTCTTGGCTAGATATTGTCACATCCTCACTATAAATCATAACATCCTTCAATCCAACCATCCAAGGGCAGCCTTATCTTTTCTTCTTTGGGAGGAGGGAGAGTTTCCAAAAACTGTTTAGGGTCTTGGAATTCATGTGATTTAATTTGAACATCCAATAATTCAATTCCATTTTCCAATCTTTCAACCACTAAGCCAAGAAAACAATATTTATTCTCAGGTGTGAGTCAGCTAGATTTCAAGCTAAGAAGCAATGATGTTAAAAAAATCTGATCAATTTGAAATTTTGCTATCTCATCCCTTAAAATCAATAACATTTCACTAGATAACGGATTTTCCACATACCATGTCATCGATGATTACCATCAACGTTCTGAAAACTGGATTCTTTGGCAGTGAAGTCAAAGCTCAGGATCTTGAACATTGGAGTCATCAGGTAGATGATTTCAGCCTTCATATGTGTCTGACTACTATCCGCCATCAGCAATCAGATCTGTAACTTGAATGATCTTTCCCAGAGAAGATCTGTCACCTCTTCCCCAATATGGTTGCCACTATGTTAGTGCCTAAATCTACCTCAGGTTGAAGGAAGGCAGGTCTAGGCTAACATCAAACCATGCTTAACCTCGTAGCTAGCCCTACCAGGTCGGGAGAGGGCTCTCTCCTTGTCATCTCAAGCCCTAATTACCAATATCCTACTTGAGATTGACAAGGAGAGAGCCCTCTCCCAACCTGGTAGGGCTAGCTACCAGGTTAAGCATGGTTTGATGTTACCCTAGACTTGCCTTCCTTAAGCCTGAGGTAGATTTAGGTACTAACAGGAGCTTTTGCTATTTTTTTAGTTTGGGTTTGGACTGATTTCTTAGTGGGAAATTTTGTATTCTTTTTGCTTCTAAGGCTATATTGCTTGTGAACTTCATAGATAGCAGATTCATAGCCTTGTTTGTAGTCAAAGGACTCTCCAAATTCTAATTGTAATTGCTGTAACATGTACAATTCCTGTTATTCCTAAGTAAGAAAAACAACATCTTCATTTTTAATCCCCAATAGGTTTATCTGGATGTCCTCCTCGTCTTCATGGTTTTTTGAACCTTCAGCATAATTTCTCTGGAAAGGTGGTCTAACTTGTTGATCGGGTATAGTATCTCTTGTTTTTCCAATATTAGGATTTTTCCTAAAGTTGGGGTTTCTTATTGGGGGTCCTTGTTGATTTTCCCACTGATATTTTCTTTCCATATTTTCTAATCTATCCATTATCCTTTCTATACTTTTAGTTAAACTGTCTATCTTACCATCTGAAGTGGATGGTTCCTATTTAATGGTAACTCTTTTCTCATTTTCATCCTAGCTCTCTTAGCTAATAAATTGGCTTCTACAATAACAACATTACTTTGCATCCATTTCAATGTTTCAGGGTTTCTTTCTCTCAATCGGTAAGACATATCAATGTCAAAACCATCAGGAAATTTGATTAGTGCCAAGTCTGGTGTAGGTTTGATATTTGCAAGGATTGCATTATAAATATTGTTGAACATAGTACAATAGTCCTGAACAGATTCATTAGGAGCTCTTCTAATGTTTTCATATTCAGACAATATTTGTAAAGGGTTTTTCTTTCTTTCCCATCTATTGATAAACAATTTATGGAAAGTAGCTAAATCAGTAATATGATTAGCAGGTAAAGCTTTAAACCATTTTTTGACATCTCTTGCTAGTGTTTGGGCAAATAACCTCATTTGCACATCAGACTCATCAATCTCATGCAACTCAAAATAATTAGTCATTTTATTCACATGTTGTTGGGCAGTATACTGACTAGTAGCATCAAATAGAAAGATTTTACTTTGGTAGTCTTGGGGCATGGCATGTAGTTGAGTTGGTAAGACCAAAGGTGCATATCTGTCTACCATGGGTGAGATTCTAGCTTGGTTAGGAGGCAAAGTGGTAGTACTTGAAGAAGAACTTGAAATGGTTGTATATGAACTAGATGAACTTGAGATGTTCGGTTGTAGAGGAAGTTGAGGTATGAATGGTTTAGGGGAATGAACTGTGGTGGATATTATAGGTGGGGTGGTAGTAAATGAAGTTGTATTTATAGTTTTTGAAGTCTCCATAGAAATTTCAGGGGTAGCAGCAGTTAGGGAAGCTAATTCAACTGATTGTTCAAGATAGGCTTTGTCTATATGCCTTATCAAAGATGAGGTTAAAGCTTCTAGCTTGTCAAAAGTATCCAAAACATGTTGGTCTAAATCAGGATGTATAGGAACCCTCTTTGATTCAATAAATTGAATAAATTGGGGTCTATTACAGTATCATGAATTGAATTTTCAGATTTGGTACGAAACAAAGAAAGCTCAAATGATAAATCAAATTGAATATCCTCTAAACTTGATAACTCTTTAGGGAGTGAATTTGCTTTAATTAACTGACTACTACTTCCTTGAGTTTCTACCTTTTTTGGTTTTCTTAAAATTCTATCAGGATCATCAAATATTATAGCAGGGTTTGGATCTGAATGTGTCCTAATATAGTGTGTTCTTTTGGAAGCTATATTTTTTTTTTTTTTAATTTTCAATGAAACTTTTTAACAACTCTAAAATGACCTTAAGGTGAAGAGATTACATTTTAAGATTTTAATTAAGGTTTATCAGACTGAGGACTCCCCCCATTATGGTTGCCACCTCTAAAATTTCCCTAGAGTTGTTATCTTGTGTCAAAAGAAATATTAGAGGTAACCACAAACCTACTTTTGAGATCAGGATCTAGCCTTCCTAATGCTCAGAGAGGGCTCTCTCTTTATGATTTAACTTTGTTGAGTTAATTGATTTTAGGCTAGTTATTTAAGCTTTTGATTGGGTTTTGATTTTGATTTGGTGGTGGAATTACTGACTTAGATGGATAGATGGATATCCTTTACCATTGGGCTACGGGGTCAAGTGTCAAGAAAACAAGACATAATCAAGTTCTAAAGATAGTGTTTACAGGGCAAGGTAGCTGAGTAAATTCAGATCTTTTAGATTGGATGGTGAAGTGGTTTTCAATCGGGGTCAAGGAGTAGTTAAGTGTTCCTCAAACTAGATAATGAGGGAAATGATAGAGGTCAATCAAAACTAGGGAGAAATGAAGGATTCCCTATTCTGGATATCAAAAGAAAACATTAAAATGAATAACTATTCATGATAGAGTGTACTTAAACAAATTCTGTAATAATACTCCAGTTATTTCATTCAATTTAGATAACATGCAAGTATGTGAAACACTTAAGTAGATAACAGTTTGAAAAACATAAAATACTTCATTGAAGTGGCCTAACACATGAATCTTGTAATGCAATGCCTTTATTACTAGTCCAATCTGCTGACTTGAAAAAATGGTACAATGAACCCTTAGGTTTCAGAGCAATACAACTATAGGAATGTTAAGAAATCCACCCTCTATACTTCGAATTATGAAGTACTTATACAAAAATATTTACAAAATATCGTAGACTATTTTTTAGGATTTATTCAAGGAGAAATAAATATCTTCATGCAAGAATATAGAGACAGATATGTAACTGCTGCAAGCTATTCCTGCTTATTTGCCTCTGCTGTCAGATCTTTTTCTGCCTTTTATCCTTTGCTATTTGTCTTCCATGCCGTTTGTTCTTTTACTTTTCCTTTTAACTGATACTCTTTGACTTAGCTGATCTACTGCTTTTCTTTCACTGATCTATATCCATTGTTTACCTTGTATTTTCATAGTAAATCATTTAATTTTTCCCAAGTCTCTATATCTGGTAATTTAATATTTACCATTCTTCTATAGACTTCATTAGCTTATGTGTATTTTGCAAAGGTGGGCCTATTTACAAAAAGATGTTTTACCTCATTCTATAGGTAAAAGAGGTTCTCAAAAGTCTGCTAAAGAACCTTTCTTGTAGGCATCCCTTTCATAGAGGAACTATTAGCTTGCTCCCTTACCACTTCTCTAATTTTCTTGTTATAGCCTTCATGTGGCATTAACTTGTCATTTATTACCAATGGATTTGGTAGACCTTTCCGCCTCAAAGCATCAAATTTTTCCATGAACCTGCCTATAGATAGCTCCATGGTTTGGAATTTATCCTCAAGCTGCATCATCAAGTTCTTCTTGGTGATTACTTTCTTCACCTCTAGTATAGTGCCAGTTCTATCAACGATGTCAAGCTCCAACAATTCATATTTATTCTTTGAGTTAAGGAATTGGATTATTCTTGAGGCTTCTTTTGGCATATTTCCAAGTTTGGCCTTAACTCTTTGAATTGCTTCACTGACCTTTTTGACTTAATCATTTTGTTCAAAGATAAATTGTATAGATGGTCAAATATAATTGATAGAGTCAATGATATTGGCCCATAGCTGCTCTTTTGCTTGGGCAAGTGGCTCCTTAAATGTTAATTCTTTTTACAAGTTCTTTTTCCTCTCAGCCAACCTGTTTGACTTATGTACTTCATTTTTATGCATAATTTGAGCCAGTTTCTTCTCATATTCTAGACTTTTTATTTGTTCTTTAAGTCTATTTATTTAAGTGGTCTCAATGGACATGTCCTCCATGGTTTTGACTAGTTTACTTGCTTCATCACTTGGATGATTTTTTGTTGTTGTTGAACCTGTTGCTGATGTAGTTGTTGTTGTAGCTAGAATTACTATAGCTAGTGGAGCTGTTGGAGCCAATGAAGTTGCCAAAGTTGAAGGAAATACTGTAGTAACTGTAAGGATGGTAGTGGCAATAGCTGTCTCAAGGCTGGATTGTTTTAGCTATATTAAATTGTCCAATTCATTCTCCATTTCTTTCAATTGAGAATTTAATTCAAGAATGTGATCCATCATTTCATCTTTCTAGGTTTGGCTTTCTAGGACCTCCTTGGTTTGCAGACGTTTAGAAGGAGGAAACTTCAGTTGTTTCTTCAAAGAAGCAATATCCTCATTTTTCTTCTTTATTAGTTTTTCTGCAGCCTTGATATCATTTGGATTATATCCAATTTCAATTACCAAGCCTTCCAATGACTTAATTCTGTTATCCTTGGCCTGTGAAGATGCCTTCTATAGCTTAAACTATGCTGTGATGTTGTCTAGAGAACTTTGAAGCTTGTGCACACTCATTGATTTGTTAGCAATTGTAGAGTGAATCATTTCACCTGCATGCTTATGGAATTCAATTTGATCAAAAGGGTGAACATCCCTAGCCAAAACTTCAAACTCTGTCTTCCTGTAGTCTACTGATGATCTAGGCTACTGGACTGTAGGCTGCATAAAGGTCATTTTCATTTTACCAGTTTTAATGTCAAAGGCTGACATTAATCTATTCTGATTGGTAGGTGTCTGTTTGAAGTATTGGGCATATGTTTCAGCCTTTAATGCCTCATTCCTCAACTTTATTTCTTTTTACTTCTCTTTTATATCTTTCTCTTTATCCACTGGTTCGCTGGATGAAGAGACTTCAATACTAAGCTGTTTTTTCAATAATTTGAGTATTTGAGGTAGAAGGTTGATGAGTTTCCACTGAAACTACTAGACCTTTACTCTTTTCAACCATTGTGTCAGTATCAATGATTTCAACTATCTCAATGGTGTCCTCTTTCTCAGTTATAGGATTAAGCTTGGGCTTCTTCCTGTAACTAATTTCAAACCTGTCATCTGTAGTATCCATCCTAGAGCTAGAATCTTCTTCCCTAATTCTTTTTACATTTCTGTCCTGCATAGTTGGAGTTTGTAGAATGGGACTAATACCCATTTATTCCCGTAGGGTTGGAAATTGTAGAAAGGAACTAGTATCTATCTACTTTTCCACATCTAATAAGGTATTTTCCCACCACTCTGACTCGTTGGTATATCTTCCAATATCTGGCCTGGAATCATTCATGAAAGGGCTTAATTTGAGCTTGAGACTTAATTTGTTTATGACTCCATTAGTGTCATACTGCCACATGAAACTGCTACTGAACTTCATCTGTTGTAAAATTTTCTCTGCTTCTTCTCCAGCTTCCCTATTATTACAAATAAAAGGGCGCAGTTGGTTTTTGATTTTGAACTGTGTTTTATTCCTAGCTGAGAGAATATTAACCTCATCTAAGTTTATGATCTGCCTGAAATACTCTAATGCAAATATCCTCATGGGGAGGTATTTGGGCAGCTTGTAGGGAGTGAGCTGGCATCCATATATCCTAATTTCTGTGTGGTCCTGGTATAGATACCAGTCTCCCACTCTACTATTTTTAGACAACTATAAAACTCTCTTAATCTCATCATTGATCTTGGGTTGATTACTACTGGTTAGCATGTTTACAACTTTATGAACAAAGGAATCAATGAACTCTTTATAACTAAAAACAGTGGAATATCTTTGGATTAATGGTGTCCAAAAGATGACAGATCTTGGATGGCCCTTAGTGTCTAACTTTTAGATGCTAATTGGAAACCTGTTTGATTAAAAATATAGGAACATGTGAAACAATACTGAAGAGTATTTGAATACTCTTTCATTTGCAAATCTAATAAATTTCTCATGGATTTTGTCTGCCAAGAACTAAGCAAAGTTAAAAAATGTAGCTAGAAGCTTGCCTGGGCAAAAAATAGAAAGGAAAGCAAATATAGCATCATCTACAGGCTCATCAGTGGTGCATCCTAGAATACTAGAGAGCATGATTATAGTTTGTCTGGCTCTCTCAGAGAAACTGGTGGCAGCATATGGAGGAATATCTGTAGGAGTATGAGACTCTTCTATGATGAAAGTTTGAAAGATTTGAGCTCTCTTGGGAAGGTCTAGCTTTGTGTAAAGTTCAAGTAAGGATTCAATGGAAAGTGGAGTATCATTTGGGTTTGGATGGATCTGCAACATTTGATATAATGACTCTACAGTAATGGTGAACAAAATCTGTGGTTCAGGAGAGACTATGGCTCTTTGACTTGGGATATAGCAAGCTTGGCAGAAGTGGATGATTTCTAGGAATAGGTATACATGTGGGAACAAGTATTTGGGAAAATTTGATTCCCATAGGTGAATGTCATCATTCTCGTTCAAGAATTTATCTTTACTCCAATAGTGGAGTTTCAATAGATGGCTAAGGGAAATAATGTCTTTATTTGGAAAATTTTTATCGGCCAATTGGAGGTGGTCAATATCTAGGTGAGGGGTTTGCAGGGGTATTACATCCAGAGTGCTTTGGGAAGCCATAATTTGGTTTATTCAACTGAATTACTTTTTGTATGGCTTTAGGAGTAAGGTTAGAAGCTTTGGAAGAGTGGGGAGGGTAATTACAATCTGTATAAAAGGGCTTTTGGATGCACAGTAAGGTTTTCTTCAGTCTACCAAGGTTTTTTAATTAATTAACCTTTTGATAATTACTGTGCATAGCTTAAATTACAGGGACATTCTAGTTCTTTCAAGAATACTTGGAAAATGACGATTTGGTACGCAGATAGGGTTCTGTGGTAGCAACAGAGGTTTATAAGGCTTCAATTGTCTATTTGCTGCTCCAATTTGGTGTCTGCAACGTCTTCTTGTTGCAAAAGGTCGTTAAAATGGTTGCGCAGAGGTTCAAGGTTTCATAATTCATTAACAGAGGGTTTTTGCAGTGAAAATGAGTGAAAAGAGTGAAAGGGGGATTTTTCAGCTTTTTAACCAACAACAGTTACATTTGTTTGAAGTAATACTGAGAGGAGGGGGGGGGGTGAATCAGTATTATCAAGTCAATTATTTTCTTTTTCAAACCCAGATCATATACGCTACTTCAGTTAGAGAAAACCACGTATATACGCAACTACAGATAAGGAAACCCGCGTATATCATGCATACTTATAATTTAATTTATCTTACAGATGTTGATCATTAATCTATGTATCAGAATCAAATAAACAGTAACCAGAAACAGTGAAACAGAGCAGAAGACAATCACACACAAGAACACAAGATATAAGGTGGAACACAATGTGGGTGAAAACCACCTGCTGCAATTCGTCTCTATCTTCCTTTATTTAGAAACTTCATTTTACAATGTTTCTGTACTGGTGTAGTCCTTTACCAGTACGCAGGCTACTACCTGCAGAGAGCTACAACCCTCTCTCGTTCTCCAACTTTTCTTGGAAGGGAGCTACAACCCCCTTAGCTCTTGTACTAGTTGGGATACTAGTACGCAGGCTACTACCTGCAGAAGGCTACAACCTTCTCTTTGCTTCCAGGGACCATGTTTCATAAATTTTCAGACTAGATCCATGAACATCAATAAATCATCAAACAATCTCCTTTTCACCAATTAACACTGAATCAAATAGACTCTTCTCTGACAGTTGTACCCAGAACACAATAACAGTAACCACACACCAAATTCTGAACCCGGAACATTGCAACAATGAACAGAAGTAGCTAGAACACAATTTAAGAGACGTACGCTACTTTAATAACTAGAAACCTGCGTGCATACGCCTCTGTGTTTGGACCAACCTGCGTATACGCTGTTTTTAGTCATAGAACCAACGTGTATACGTGCCTTCGCTTCACTGAACCTGCATACAGATCTATAAAGGATAATTCACTCTTCCAATCATTCAGACATTAATTAACCCAGATTACCAGATTTATAGATGAAGCATGTGCCACGTATAACAGATCAAAATCATTCAAAGATACTATTATTCAAGCCTTAATATTTTGACCCTTCAATAGAACTTATCCTTCTCCTTGCGCTCAGGTTCCTCCTTCATTCAGATCCAGATCTGCACCATAACCCAATCCCCAGTATTCCAGATCTAGCACTTTCTCAGATATTCAATTCATTCAGATTATCCTTTTCCAAATGATCTCCTTCCTCTTTTATAGTCTTAGGGCTTTCACAATAGCACGGTCCTAAACCATAACAAATCAATACCATGGACTCAATACTTGGGATCAACACTTCTGACAAGATACCATGGCCCAAAAACCATAGGTCCAAATACCAAGGATTAAATACCATGGACCAAAAATAAGTTCTCCCACATGTACGCACTTTTTCTTGCGTGAAAGTGCATGTATACGCATACGCGACTTTGGAACGTGTAACCGGTGTGTATACACAGCTTCGTCAAGGTGAACCTGCGTATATATCTTTTTCTTTTTTCTAAGTGCCTGAACTGTGATCTGTCACCAGAGTGAGTTGCCATCAAGGACAACACCTGTGCCATAGCGCCAAACCTGTGCCATAATGCCAAACATATCCCCCTTTGGACTTGATGGCAACCCCAAGATCCTCAAAGTCATTCTCCCCCTTTGTCATCAAGGGCAAAGGTTTGTGCTCCCCCTGAGTACATGCTGAAATCTCTGCTCTACTGTGCTGACCAAGCTCCCCCTGACTTGTAGGCAAGATCTGCAAAAGGATGTTCTTCAAGAAGAACCATGACTTATACATCATAAAAGACCTTCCTATCACTAACAGACTCTATACATACATCCATCACCCAACCAAGTGGGGATACACCAGAAATTTACATAAGACAACCAAGTACATTACATAATTCATCCCAAGCATAGTGGGGAAACCAAAATAGGCCATTACATGACCTTGACAATAAACGATATACATGGCATAGAGACAAAATAGCAAGACTTATGAAAGTCACTAATAATTGATATCAGCAACATCTGTCAATCACTCTACAGATCAACAACCATGTTTTCCTTATGTTCTCCTTCTGCAGCTGATCCACTTGAATCCAAAATAGCTTGTGTACTCGAATGAAAAGCTTCTAATGTAATGCCAATAATGCATTATCAGAAGTTTATTTGCTCCCCCTGAACCTGTGTCAAATGGTATCTGTCATACCCATATAAGACTCTCTTCAACCAGAGTCTGTCCCCACTGATTTCCTTCAAACCATCATATACGCGACTGTATCTGCATAAACCGGCGTATGTACGTGGATCCTCCTCATGCAACTCACGTACAACCATATTTCTCTAAAATAGACAGGTTTCAATAGAAAGATGATGCATCAACTACCCCCAGCTTTTGTCTGAGGTATTCAAATGTCTCCCTGGGTAGTGGTTTGGTGAAAATATCAACAACTTGTTCCTTGGAGGGAACATATTCCAATTTAACCTTTTGTTTTAGCACTTGTTTCCGGAGAAAATGATACTTGATCGGTATGTGCTTGGTCTTTGAATGCATGACTTGGTTCTTTGAAATGCTGATTGCACTTGTATTATCACATAAGATGGAGATAGGTGGAGTACAAGCGATTTGAAAATCCTGCAAAGTTTGCATCATCCAAAGGAGTTGTGTGCAACAAGATGCAGCGTCCACATATTCTACTTCAGTTGTAGATAAAGCAATCGAACTCCGTTTCTTGATGAACCAAGATACTAATTTGGAACCCATAAAGAATGCACCACCACTAGTGCTTTTTCTGTCATCCACGCTTCCATCCCAATCTGCATCTGTATAAGCATGAAGACTGAGATCTGTATCTCTAGGATACCATAGACCATAGTTTTCAGTTCCTTGAAGATACTTGAAAATTCTCTTTACTGCCTGAAGATGAGTTTCCTTTGGATTTGCCTGAAACCTTCCAGCTATTCCCACTGCATGCATGATGTCTGGTCGGGTTCCTGTTAGATAGAGAAGACTATCAATCATCGATCTATAGTTTGGTTGATGCACTGTTGTTGAGTCATTATTTGCGCTGAGGTTGCATCCTATCACCATCGGGGTACATACAGGTTTCGAATCCTCCATCCCATATTTCTTCAAGATATGCTTGAGCTACTTGGTTTGAGATAAAAAGATGCCGCCTTCATTTTGTTGGATTTGTAAACCAAGAAAATATGTCAGCTCTCCAATCAAGGACATTTCAAATTCTTTTTGCATCACCAAGGAAAAAATTTTACTCATAGCTTCTTCATTGCTGCCAAATATGATATCATCAACATACACAACAAGTATTAGCAATTTGTCATTTTCAATTTTTATATAAAGATTGCTATCTGCTGATCCTTTTGAAAAACCTTGTTGATGAAGATATTTGTCCAAATGATAGTACCAAGCCCTTGGAGCTTGTTTAAGACCATAGAGAGCCTTCTTAAGTCTGCATACAAGATTTGGATCATTTCCAAGAATGAATCCATCTGGTTGCTCAATGTACACTTCTTCTTCTAAGTCTCCATTCAGAAATGCTGATTTCACATCCATTTGAAATAATTTGAATTTCTGAAAGCTAGAGAGAGCAAGGAACATTCTGATGGCCTCAAGTCTAGCAACGGGAGAAAAAGTTTCTTCAAAGTATATTCCTTCTTGTTGAGCATACCCTTTAGAAACAAGTCTAGCCTTATTTCTAGCAACTTCCCCATTTTCATTCAACTTGTTTTTGAATATCCATTCTGTCCCTATGACATTCTTATCTTTTGGTCTAGGAACCAACTCCCAAGTGTTGTTCTTTTCAATCTGCTCAAGTTCATCATCCATTACCTTGACCCAACATTCATCCTTGCATGCCTCTTTTACATTTTGTGGCTCAGTGGAGGAGAGTAATGCCAAATAGCTTGAAGCTTCTACAATTGTTCTTCTTGTTTGTATACCTGCCTCTTTCTGCCCCAAAATTTGAGATTCTGGATGATTCTTCTGAACGTAACTGGATGGAGTCTTATCTTCTATCCTTATCTATTCTTTTGGTGCCTCATGGGTTTCTTCTTCATCATGAATCTGATTTGATGTTGATGGATAGTCCTCATCATCTTTGAAATCTTCAGATCTTACCCGCCTAGGAGTGTTTTCTTCTTGATCAACCACTACATCAATACTTTCAACAATTTTTCCAAGCCTTTTATTATAACACTTGTAAGCTTTGCTGTGGGGAGAGTAACCAAGGAGAATGCCTTCATCTGCTCTAGGTTCAAACTTGCCAAGATGTTCATAAGTATTTTTGATATAGCATTTGCTTCCAAAAATTTTGAAATATTTTATCGAAGGAGTCTCACCATACCAGAGCTCATGAGGGGTTTGAGTGCTGTTCACTCGGACATTTGTTTTGTTGAGAATAACAACTGCAGAAAATTCGACTTCACCCCAGAAAGTTGCAGGAGTTCCAAACTCATCAAGCATAGCACGAGCCATTTGTTGAACCATTCTGTTCATCCTTTCCACTACTCCATTTTGCTGAGGAGTCCTGGTTGTAGATAATTCCCTTCTTATTCCATGTTCTTCACAAAAATCGAAAAATTCATTTGAGGTAAACTCCCCACCTTTATCAGACCTGAGCCACTTAATTTTTTGATCTGATTCGTTTTCAACCAAGGCTTTGAAAGATTTGAATTTTTCGAAGGCTTCGTCTTTGTGCTTCATAAGTCCTATCCAACACATCCTTGAAAAATCGTCAATGGATAATATAAAGTATTCTTCTCCCCAAGGTGACCTTTTCCTAGATGGACCACATACATCAGTGTCGACAAGTTCAAGTGGCCTACTCGCTGATCCTTCCTTCTTAGGGAAGTTAGTTCTGGTTTGCTTACCAAACTGACATGATTTGCATATTGTATTGTCTAGAATTCTGATGTCTGGAAGACCATGAACTGCCTGGTATTTACATGCTTTCCTTATCTGTGAGAAGCTTAATGCCCCAACCTCCGGTGCCATAGCCAATGTTCATCATTCTTGCTCAGATAGCATTGTTGTTGTCCTTCTTTGAATATGTATAAATTATTTGGAGTTCTTATGCCTTTGATCACAGTTTTTCCTGTATCAAGATCACGAACACTACATCCATTTGATCGAAATATTACCTCAGTTCCTTGATCGCACATATGACTGACACTCAATAGATTATGCTTCAAGCCATCAACATACATAACATTTCTAGCTTTGACCTTTTCTTTCAACTGAATAGAACCTTTACCTTTTATGAGTGCAGGGGTGTCATTTCCAAATGAGACCTTTTTTTCCTTTTCTAAGGAACTATATGATTGAAGTTTTTCTTTATCACCTGTCATATGTTTCGAACATCCACTGTCGATGTACCAATGATTTTCTTGTCCTTCTGCATATAGGGCTATCCCACATCTTTCTGGTTGCAGTTCCTTCATTCTCCATGTTTTGGCACTTGAGGCTTGTTCCTTCTGAGTTGTCTGCCAAAACCTACTCTTGCATTCAGAATCTTTGTGACCAAAGTTGTTACAAATAGACCATTCTATTTCATTTTCAAGAGCAGAAAAGTTATTGTAGGTCCTTTTCATGATTCTAGTCATATTTCTTTGTTTTTGAGCTTCTCCTAGTCATGATTGTCTTATAGGCAACACATTGAGCTGCTTTGTGACCAAAGTTATGACAAGAGAAACATTGGCCATTGAAGAAACTCCTGTCATTACCAACCAAGTGATTGTAGTTTTTATTGAAATCCATTCTTGAGGCAAATTGAGAAGGTTTTACTTGTGGCTGGTTGTAGCTTCTGTTCATCCCTAAAGTAGATTACCCCCGATTTTCCTGGTAGTCTTTGTTCACTCTTGAGATAAATTGTCCCTGATTTACCTGGTGATCTCCATTGAGCCTTTGCTCACTTCTCCTTGCTGCATCAAGATAACTTTTGGAGGTGGATAGTTTCTGCGCTTGAGTTGCTTCTTCATTATATCCCAGACCTGTCTTGATTAGTGGGAACACTGCACTTTGATAATCCATCTAACGTTTCAGATCCTTTAACAAATCTAAGATTAAGAGCTTTAGTTTTCTCAATCTCTTTTCTAAGTCCCACAATTTCACATTCTAACTTTTCATGATGTTTTTCGCTTTCAGCCAGTTGGAATTGCACAGTATCAATAATCATATTCTTCTCTTCTAAACAAATTTTGAGTTTAGAAATCTCTTCATAAAGACCTTCTTCATCTATAGCATCCATGAAATCATCATCTTCAAAAGCCATTAAAAGTCTATAATTATTACCTTTTTCATCTTCATCACTATTTGAAAATCCATCACTATCTTCATGAGTGTAATAGCTTTTCTTATTTACATTCTGTTTCTTGTTCCATCTAATAGGTTCCTTACCTTTGTTAAGCTTACCTTTATGAGGACACCTAGCAGCATAGTGACTGACTCTTCCATAAGCAAAACATTTGAAAGGTAACTTACCTTTGAATCTTCCAGCACTCTGTTGAAGGTTCTTGACAAAATTTGATTCTTCCTCTTCTTCTGACATATGTCCTGAGTCATAGGAATCTCCTTTTCCTAAGGCCTTGAATGCGGCTTCTCTTCTGTCTGATGGTCCCCCTTTCCTCATTTCATAA
>APFE031120381.1:74560-92128 GCA_000404065.3 Pinus taeda | reverse complement strand
GGGGGGGGGGGGGGGTGAATCAGTATTATCAAGTCAATTATTTTCTTTTTCAAACCCAGATCATATACGCTACTTCTGTTAGAGAAAACTACGTATATACGCAACTACAGATAAGGAAACCCGCGTATATAATGCAGACTTATAATTTAATTTATCTTACAGATGTTGATCATTAATCTATGTATCAGAATCAAATAAAAAGTAACCAGAAACAATGAAATAGAGCAGAAGACAATCACACACAAGAACAAAATATATAAGGTGGAAACCCAATGTGGGTGAAAACCACCTGCTACAATTCGTCTCTATCTTCCTTAATTTAGAAACTTCTTTTTACAATGTTTCTGTACTAGTGCATTCCTTTATCAGTACGCAGGCTGCTACTTGCAGAGAGCTACAACCCTCTCTCGTTCTCCAGCTTTTCTTGGAAGGGAGCTGCAACCCCCTTAGCTCTTATACTAGCTGGGATACTACTACACATGTTACTACCTGCAAAAGGCTACAACCTTTTCTTTGCTTCCAAGGACCACGTTTCATAAATTTTCAGACTGGATCCATGAACATCAATCAATCATCAAACAATCTCCTTTTCACCAATTAACACTGAATCAAATAGACTCTTCTCTGACAGCTATACCTAGAACACAGTAACAGTAACCACACACCAAATTCTGAACTCGGAACACTGTAGCAATAAACAGAAGCAGCTAGAACACAATTTAAGAGACGTACGCTACTTTAATAACCAGAAACCTGCATGCATACGCTTCTGTGTTTGGACCAACCTACGTATACGCTATTTTTAGTCACAGAACTAGTGTGTATACGCACCTTTGCTTCACTGAACCCGCGTACAGATCTATAAAGGATAATTCACTCTTCCAATCATTCAGACATTAGTTAACCCAAATTACCAGATTTATAGATCAAGCATGCGCCACATATAATAGATCAAAATCATTCAAAGATACTATTATTCAAGCCTTAAGATTTTGACCCTTCAATAGAAATTATCCTTCTCCTTGCGCTCAGGTTCCTCCTTCATTTAGATCCAGATTTGCACCATAACCCAATCCCCAGTATTCCAGATCTAGCACTTTCTTAGATATTCAATTCATTCAGATTATCCTTTGCCAAATGATCTCCTTCCTCTTTTATAGTCTTAGGCCTTTCACAATACCACAGTCCTAAACCATAACAAATCAATACCATGGACTCAATACTTGGGATCAACACTTCTAACGAGATACCATGGCCCAAAAACCATAGGTTCAAATACCAAGGATTAAATACCATGAACCAAAAATAAGTTCTCCCACATGTACACGCTTTTTCTTGTCTGAAAGTGTGTGTATACGCATACGTGACTTCGGAACATCTAACCGGCGTGTATACGCAGCTTCGTCAAGGTGACCTTCGTATATATCTTTTTCTTCTTTCTGAGTGCCTGAACTGTGATCTGTCACCAAAGTGAGTTGCCATCAAGGACAACACCTGTGCCATAATGCCAACAAGATTGTGGCACGAGATTTGGTAAATGAACTGTGGGTAGTTTTATTTTATGTGGGGAGGTGGTTTTATGCCATATCACACCACTTTTGAGTGGAGGGCGTTATTTTTCATGAGCACACAATATAACCTACTGTTGCCACGTAGCGAAACATTGCTCAGCCAAAACCACGAATCTCGCATGCTTTTGGATATTTAACTGTCAGATGGTGAAATTGCATGATATGGATATGCGCCATTAGATCTGGAGGTGGGAGATCATAGGGCTATCGCACAATGAAGTTTCACGGATGGAGTTGGGATGTGGTTGGTGGGTCCCGGGGTTAAATAATACAATGGGTTTAATACTTTCTAATGTTCAGTGAGGGTCGGGAAATTATAGTGGGGGTTTAAATATATAAATCAGGACTTTAGGAAATAACTTAGGATAAAGGGTTTAGTGGGTTTTTAAGGGAAAAAAGGGAAATTAATAAGTGGGGAATGTATTTGTGATGGGAAAGGGTTTCACACTAGGGAAAGGGTTTTTGGGAAGGGGGAATGGTTTTTAAAGGGTAATGTCTAGGGAAATGTGTGAAACAAAGAGAAAAAAGGTCAAAATGAAGGGAAAGGGTTTTTACAAGGGGAAATGAAGAGGGAAGGGGTGCTTTGGAACCAAGAAGGGGACAACATTGGGGGATGAAAAGTAATGAAGGGATAATGAAAGGAAATCAATAAACTAAGTATGTGGGGGTCTAGTGAAATGAGGGGAAATTAGAAAATAAGCTTTAATGAATGTCCTTTCTCTTTGACAATTCCTCCTGCACATGAAACATAGGATTAAACATGATGAAGGTGCTTTTGACTTAGAAACCTTGTGCACTTGCAAAACTTCTTCTACCTACCCTTTATTTACCTAAGCATTTTCTCTTCATTCATTGGGTGCATTTGAGCTTGCTAACCCATTATTTCTTTTTCTCGGAGGACATTTCAAGATGTATACTAACCATTCCGCGTTGAAATACTTGGTGAATAAGCCTGTGTTGGGGGACGCATATGCAGATGGCTCTTATTATTTCAAGAATATGATTTTGATGTCATAGTCAAGCTGAGACGCCTAAATGCAAGACTAGATCACTTGTCATGATTTGAGATAGGCATGGAACCAACGAATTTGGAGGAAGGACTACTTGATGCACAACTCTTTGTAGTGCGCGTCGCATACAGACACTTCGAAGACATAATCCATTTTCTAACAATAGGGACTGTGCCAAAGGAATACTCAATCCAATAGAAGAAGGAATTGGTGGTGCACGTGGCAGACTTTTCTGTCATTGTAGGGCACCTCTACAAAATGGGCAACGATGAGATATTGCAAAGATACGTACGTGAATTTAAATGAGGTCAGATCCTCGCAGAAGCACATGGGGGCACTGTAGGAGGACACTATGCCGGATGCGTGACCACACAGAAGATTCTTTGCGCAGGGTTATGGTGGCCAACCCTACACCAGGATTAAAAAGCGCACTGTAAGGCTTGCGATATATGTCAAAGGATTGGAAAACCATCACGAAGGGGTGAGATGCAATTGAATCCACAAATGACACTACAACCGTTTGAAAAAAATGGGCAATCGACTCTGTAGTACCAATCAAACCTCAGGGAAAGTCGAGTGTGCTTTATATCATCACTGTGACGAAGTACCTAACACGATGGGTGGAAGCGCAGCCAATTAAAGACTGTACGATAGCTACGACTGTGAAGTTTTTGTTCGAAAACATGTTGACACAATTTCGTTGTTCGAAAATATTAACGAGTGATCATAGAACACATTTCTTGAATGAAACCATCAGCGTGCTCACAAAAGAGTTCCATGTGTATCATCAGAAAGGTACACCATACCACCCACAAGCGAATGGGATAGTGGAGGCATTCAACAAAACATTGGAGATTGCGCTGACCAAAGTATGTAACACACAATGAAACGACTGGGACCTATGCGTACCTACCATATTATGGGTTTACAGGACAAAGTGAAAGAAATTGACAAGTTAGACACCTTTCCATTTAGTCTATGGCACGAAAGCTGTCATGTCGATGGAATAGATCGTACCTAGTCTGCGAATAGCAGCGCTCACACACATGACGGACCGCGAAGCCCTGGAAGAAAGGCTTGCACAAATAGAAGAAATTGAGGAAGAACAATTTATGGCTGGATTTCATCAGTAGGTACAAAAGTAGTGTGAAAATGCCTGGCACGACCGCCATATCAAGTTGTGCACCTTCAAGGTAAATGTAGTGCTGTTGTATGACAATAAGTTTGAAATTTTTTTGGGAAAGTTCTGAATGCACTAGCTGGGACCATACGTGGTTAAGGAGGTCACTGACGGAGGCAAGGTCTAGCTAGTCAAACTAAATGGGGAATCCTTCCTAGGCAAAGTAAAGGACAGTTGCTTGAAGTCCTACACGGGTGGGCTAGCTATTTGACTAACCGGCCAAAGCATAGTATTCACGACCCGAGGAGTCGGACAAGGGCGTGGGACTATAACACATGCAACAGATGTCGGTACCAAGGTAAGGACACAATTTAGACATAGATGATTCAAAAGCAAGAGTTAAGCAGGTACAACAGGAAACAGCTCAGTGCACTACCGACATTCAGGCCATTCGGGACCAGTTGGAGGGACTCCATGCCAAGATCGCCACGCCAATAGAGTGACTCAAGGGCAAGTCATGATGTTTGTGTTGGGGGCTTGTTGGGCATCAGATCCCCCCACAACATGTTTTGAGGCTCAAAGCCCAAGTTTTGGTCAAATGTATTATAAGACTCCACGAATTACAGGTGCAGAGCGTGAAGTATAGGTTGAGTCATAGGGTTGTTCACCCTAAGTTTTGTAATGTAATGTAATGTCATGTCGGCCTACCCATGGTCCGCAAACCATGGGATTATATAAATAGAGTGAGGCTCTAAGTTGTAAAGATAGCTAGCAAATGAGTGAAGAAGTAGAGAGAGCATAGAGTAAGAGTCTAAGTTGTATTGGGTCATAGTAGTAGGAAGAGGCTTTGCATATGAGTGCGCAAAGGGCTAGTAGAGTCTGCAGCTGAGTGCGTAGGGCAGTGTCGAGTCTGTAACCTTGAACAAAGAATAATAAAGAGAAGTTGATTCCAATTTCTGAGCATCTGCTTGTGTATTTCATTCTTTACATTTATACTGTTTTGTTTATCGCACACACTTATATGATTGCTGGATATATTGTTAATTATAACTAGTCTTACATAGATAAGTTAAGTAATCAGGTAATAATAGGTTAAATAGTAAGGAACATGGGTATAATATGATCACGCCTTGAGTAGGGTTGCGTGAAGGCAACATCACAGGTTGCGACAGACTAATAGATGCGCGTAGTAACGTGTGCCTAGGGTCAAACCGCGGACTGCTAGAAGCTCATCAAACATCCCCAGGGTGTGGAAACCTGGTTCTAGCACCCTCCCATACTACTTCGGGTGAGACCTCAGTCCGTGCTCCATGGACTGTTGCCAAAAGGGCCAGTAGTACCGGGATTTGTTTGGCTAAATCACCTTTGAACCTGCATCAGGCCCATACAAGCCAATAGATAAGTAAATTATCTAATTCTAACCTTATAACTTCCAATGGTTCAAATTAAATTGATGAGCTCATTATTATTCTCTACCTAACTACTGATCTACCAAGATTAAACAGTTTGGCTAGATCTTTCTTCTCTATCTATCAACATGAAATTTAAAGCATGAATGAATCAAGATTAAACTATTTGACCATCATGGATTGTGGCATTTTTTGACAAGCTACACACAATCTTATTTTACAAACTAAAGTAAAAAGTTGTGGCATTTGAATTTTCACACTTTCATGATCTATTCTTATCTCTTTTTTTTGGGGTTCATATTTTTTATATTTTTTTATATCTTTTTCTTTCTTTTAGTCCTTTGATTATTCTTTTAGGAATTACCCTCTTTACATTTTTTTTTAATATGGGAAAACATTTTGAAGAAAGAAAAAATATGTACAATATTACGAGACTAACCATAGCCAATTCAACATTATGAATGTTATTAGTATAGGACCCTAATAATGTGAACATGTTATCTAGTTATTATTATGGATATCAATACCTTATTTATGTTTGAGTTGATATGTTGTGAAGTTATATCATGCTAATCTAGATTGATTGTGCAGACAAGATAGCCTCCCTTAATATACATTAAGGCATGAGTTATCTTATTTCGTCTATTTGGTGTTTGAATGTTTGACTATGTCATTTATTTGGTGTTTATTATGTCATTTATCTGTTGTCTGAATGTTTGATTAATTGGATGATATGAGTATGTGCCTATAATATTTCTTGCTGAAATAATCTTGTTTTAAGATGGTTGTACTAATACATATGTGTTGAGACATACTGATACGTACTTGAGTGTAAATAGGTGATAGTTATAGCATTATGTATTATGACTAATGAATGGGAGTTTATTGTTGAGTATGGCATGGTTGTTAGAATTGTTAAATGTTGATTTTAAATTAATATACATGATGTCTTGATCTTCGGAACGTGAGACTGACATGTGTGAGAAGTTGTAGGGAAACATGTTTGGTATTATCTTGACAAGGTAATAGTTGATGTTTTTATATAACTAACAGTTGGGTGTTATGACAGTGCATAGTAAGACTCAATTGTAACAAGGAAAGGGTAAAAGAAAGGAATTGGATGGAAATTCCTTTGGCTATGTTTGGAAACTGCAATTCCAAATGAATGAGTGCTTTGCATACATGAAGTCTTCTTAACCTTCATTTTTTCTAACATTATGAGGATATGTGTTATATTCATAAATATGTATTTGACAAGTATAAAAGATAGTTCTAGTTATGGCTAAATTCATTAAAGGATTGGAGTCCCTTGAGATATGACATGGATGTGTTTAGTTGCAAGAAAAGTGCTTGGCACAACAAGATAAGGTAATTGGTGTATTGTTATGTTTATTTATGCAGTGATAGTTAGGTGTTTATGGAAATATCATGCAGGGGATTGCATGGCAAAGAGACTTCCATGAAATTCTGAAGAAGGCTCATGTGGAGCTTTCCTATGGAAGCACTAGGAACCAATGGGATTGAGTCATGGTGTCTGTTGAGAGTCTCATGATTACAATTCTTTGTGTTTTGTTTGCGCTTGATTTGAATATTTTTTTATTGCTAGTGTATGGCCATACCATGTTCTTTGTGGTGTCATATTGTTATTGGTTTTCATGGTTTTATTCTTGTTTGCATTTTTTCCTTCCTTTTATGTCTTGAGGGTCATGGGATTTGGTTGGGAAAGAGGAAAGTTAATAGAGCTAAGGGAGAGTTGAATGCAACCTAGCAAGTAATGTAAGACCCGAATGAAGCTTAGTGCATGAGTAAGGGAAGCTGAAGGTAAGAATATGACAATCAGTTGGATTGGTTCTGTCCATTGGTGTAATTGGATAGTGATGGTATAATCATGAGAAAGGTAACATGATAGGTGAAGTAAATGGATTTGAGGTGTCAGATGTCTTGGCTATGTTGGGAATGCTTGTTCTCAATGTTGTGCATGGTGTGCACAGATAAAGGAAGTTATCTTAACCTTGACCTTATGCTATTTGGTAATTATCTTATGACCATTATTGTGTTGATATTTATATGTGTATAGATGTATATATGTATGTATGCCATGTATGATAGGGTTGTCATGGATCATGGCTGTTTAATGCTAATACTTATATGTATATATGTGTGTATGTATCTCATTGTCTAACAACATCATGATTGTTTTATGCTAATGTTTATGTATATGTATGTATGTACTCATGTATCTATGTCACTATTTGATAGGGTTGTCAAGGACCATTCTTATGGAGGAATGATTTCTTATGCAGGTGAATGGCATGACGAGGTTCCTAGTCTTATGGGGAATCAAGTGGGAAGCATAGTCATGATAAATATATGAGGTCAGTACTAAGTGGATATGAATTGATATTGTATGCTTGTATTATGCCTATGTTTATGTTATGACAGATAACTATGAGGGATACACCAACCGAATGAAACCAATGAGATCCGCGACATTCTAGGATAAGCATGGATGGCAGAGAGACACTAGAAGCAAGATTTCCTGGTAGAGGCAGTGTGGCTTTGGATGTGCAGTGCTACTATTGTGTATATATTGTGCATGTTGTATATTCAATGATTGTACCTATGATGATGTGTAATGTTTTATATGTAGTATTGTGTACATATGTTATTGTATACCCATTGTATATATGGTGTGGTGTGCATATTGCATATGCAGTGTTGGGTATAAATGGTGCTATGTACATGTTGGATATATAGTGTTGTGTATAGATGATGCGAGGTACATGTTGGATATGCGTTGTACACCAGATGTAGGAGTATGTATTGTGTTGTGTTGTACATCGGGTGTAAGTGTATGTGTGGTATGTTAGGTGTAGGTGCATGTATTGCACGATGTTGTATGTGTGTGATGCACACTATGTGTATGTGCACAGGGTTTAGAAGAAGGCACTAGGTATTTGTCATGTGTGGAACCAATCCAAAGTGTGTACAGAATAAAGACAAAGGTAGAAATTAAGGATTGATTAAAGGATAAGTATCTGTATTTTATTTCAATTTTATTATGCATGTGATCTATGATTCTAGTTTATGATGGTTACATGTGATTTACGATTTCGATTTATGATGGTTGTTTTTTGAGCTAACCTATACATGATGATTTGGTCAAAGATGCTATATTTACTTATTGTGACAGGAAGTAAACAAAATTGCAAGTATACATTATTGATGGGCCATTGATGAGGTATGATTTAAAGTTATTTCAATTTATTTTGAATCTTATTGAAATTATGTTCTTGGTACATGAAAGCATGAAATTCCCACTTGGGTGGTTAAAACCGATTACAAGAATTAGCAACAACAATTAAAGGATTTGGAACAGGAAATAGTATGTCGGTAAGGCACATCAGGAGCGGGGCCATTGTGGGACACTGGTACCCAATAGTGTCCATTTATTTCCATGAGCATTCTATGACCGACATGATGGTTTTGAGGTAGGTATATGCCTTGGTTGTTTGACCTTCCGATGCAAGGAAGCCTTGCTTAGGGATGGATTGGCTGGGAAAGGGGATGTTTGGGAACTTGGAAGGTGAGTGACAGCATGAAAGGGGGTAACCAAATTTCCCGAGGGACTATGTAGTAGACAAGGGAAGGTTGAGGATGTAATTTTTTTGGTCATTAGCATTTCCAGAAGGAATCAGATGCAGATTGGGAGTGTGCTTTGGAACAATAAGCTGATAACTATTCACTAAGAGGACAAGTGGTGTAGGATTGTAGCACTTGGACAAAGAGTTTTCTTGGAGCACTTTGTGATTGGATCAAGAAAGGAAAAGAAGTCAAGAAGAAGGAGGAAGAAAGCAAGGAAGAGAAAGATCAAGTAGTTACAATAGAACTCTTTGCAAGTATCACTTTTCATGTGTGTTTTCCTTGCTATATTTGGCATGCATGGTATTGCATGTGGTTCTTTGTTGTTACGGCATGGGTTTTGCCAAGTGTGACAGTGTTTTCAGCCTAGCCTTACCATTTCCAGGTAGCAATGGTGTGATGGGGTTCTCATGTTTTGGTTAAGCTGGATTGTCAGATGGATTCAAATTTAAGTGAGGTGGATCTCTGAAAGAAATAACACATGGCCTAGTGATCCCTGAACCAGATTGTGGATTACGGTAAAGCCATTGGCCTAGTGAACCTTGAACTAGACTGTGGGTTGCGGTAAATCCTGGTATTCTATGCCTCATTGGGCCTAGGAATTCTTGACCAGTTAATGGTGAGATATATGGTAAATCAGAGAGGTGGGTGCTCTTCATATGGCCTAATAATCCTGTGATGGGATATGCGGTAAATCTTGGAGAGTGGGTCTCGGTTTAGGGCCTAGTGATCAAGTGTGGATTGCGATAAATCCTCATAGACTAGGAGAAAGGAAAATTCCTCATGGTGTAGGTGGAGAAATCTGCTGGTATCCATGCTTGGTTGGCCTAGTGATCTAGTGGGGATCATGGTAAAGCCTGTTATTACATGTTTATTTTGTTAGCCTAGTGATCTGGGATAGATTACGATAAAACCTAGTTTTTATTGATGAGGGTGTGGTGGTTTAGCCTTAGGATGCCTTAGTTGGTTCTTCTGGTTTAATTCCATCATTCATGATTGGAATGTGGCATGGGGGTGAATGGATGAAAAGAGATTTGGCTCAACCATTCTATGGTTGGGTGGAATATGGTAGTCTCATCCCAGCTTGGATTTTTCATTCATTAATATGAGGTTCTTTCCTTGATATCTTATGTATAAATGCACTCGTTTATATGTGGATTTTATGGCTGATGTATCCTTGATATTTCTGTTGTTATTATGCTGGTTATAAGCATGTATTATGATAGTGATGATGTATGAATTTCCATATGTTTTGATTTGTAAACGAATGAACACTATATCTATGAACTAATAGATGATAATACAACTAATGATATAAGAAATAATGCTTCTTAGCGATTCTCAGATAAGTATGAGACCCATATGCTTAGGTCTATTGTTTTCTCCTTATATTACATATTTGTGACATGTTTGACAAAATGCCTGTCATGGCTAGTAGGGGTCTTTTCAAGCCCTTGTTCAAGTGATTGAATTTGTGTCATCATTCCCTTGTTATATTTCTATTATGAAGGTGTCATTTAATTTTGGGCATGTACCTGGGCTCTGGGCTTGAAAAAGTGGTTCAAATCTCGTGGACGCTAGAACAACACTAAGCAGAAAAGTACCTAGACACTGGAATACCATGCTGTGGGAGAATCCAAAGCCTTCTGGACACATGCATGCAGATATCATGGGAGCGTCTGGGGGTTAGTTGGTTTAAAAAATTAGTGGGACCCATGGGCTAGTTAATATGAGAGGTTGGGATGGTTCCTTGGAGTCCTGTTACTGATGTGGAAGGTTTTGTATGTTGTGTTTTTGTTGATTCCACTTCCTTAAGGTCACATAGGAGGTTGAATCCCATCATAGTAGCCTCGTATCACATGTTTATCTTAGTTGACCCGTTACTTGGGTAGATGTTGGAGGAGGGTGTGAGAGTGGATCGTTTTGTTTTAGCCATGTATGGGCTATTGGGTGTCAAAGTCTTGTTTTGCATGTCACTGACACAACCCTATTGCATTGGGTGAATGATGTAAACTTGGATCCCTAGAGTCATTAGTTGGTGATAGGTATGCTTATAGGAGATTCATATATTAGTCGTATCTACTTATCACAACCATGTATTTTCTCCATAGAACATTGATTTTGTTAGAAAATTATATATTACAAAGAAATGAAGCATATAAGTTATTATAGAAACACAAACACAGAAAGTGCATAAAATAAGAGAGACACAAATATACGTGGTTCACCCAATTTTGGCTACATCCACAAAGAAACAACTATTCCTTCCTTTATATTATCCAGAAAAATGAAGAGATACAACCTATAATAAATCCGTTGTATTTTCCTCTTCACTCTCACACAATCTCCTCCTTTTTTCTCGCTCAGAATACACATGTGCATAGCCATAATATAATTCCCTCATATATAGCGAGGAGTTTCCTTCTAGGGAAAAACCCTAAATTAAACATAACTTCTACCATAAGATCATCCACCTTATGAATTACTGAGATTGAATACGAAATTACAATATTTTACAAGGAAAATATACATCTTTTTTTAGCTACGGGGGCATTGCCCCTGAACCTCCTCGAGGTAGGGGGCTCATAAAATCGTCGTTGCCCCCCCTAGACCCCCCTGATGGCAATCAAATGGGTGGCATTGCGCACCATTATGAACTAGGGTCCAATGCGGTGATACCTCTGAATAAAGAAGATAATCAAGCTCCACACCTAACAATCTTCCACTTGGAGACTGATTATAACAACTCCACCACTGCTTCATTTGCTGGAAAATGCTTCCACTTTGGACCTGATTATTTCTAATATTCATCATCATACTTGAAGACCAATTGAAACTGAGTTGAATCTCAGTTTCTCCCTGGTTACAACTTTTGTTAACATATATGTAGGATTCTGGCTAGTGTGTATCTTTTCCAGCTTCAATTGTCCATCTTCCAACATTGAATGTATCAAATGGTACTTGAGTTGTAGATTTTTAGTATTGAAATGAAATGCTCAGTTCTTTGCAAGAAGAATGCCAATTTGGCTACCAATGTATAACCTTCTTGCAACCAAATCATTTATTTACTAGCCTTTGTAGCAACAACATACTCTAATTCTGTCATTGAATGTGCAACAATACTTTGCACTTTTGAAACCCAACTGGCAGTTGTTCCACCTACAGTAAACACATACCATATGGTTCTATTCCTATTATCTCTATCACCTTCCATATTTGCATCAACATATTCTTGTGGAGAAATGTTTGAACTACCAAATCATATTGCTTGATTTGTGGTACCTCTGAAATATCTGAGAATCCACTTCACATCCATCCAATGTTTTTTTCCTAGGTTGTTCATGTATTTTCTTACAAATCCCACTACATGTGCAATATCAGGCCATGTGAATACCATTGCATATATTAATCTTCCAATTACTGAGGCATATGGAACTTTAGACATATAATCCATCTCTTCTTGAGTCTTGGGGCACATCTCCTTAATTAGTTTGAAATGGATAGCCAAAGGTGCACTAACTGGTTTTGCATTCTGCATATTAAATCTTTCAAATACCTTTTGTATGTACTCACTTTGAGACAATTCTAATTTGTGGTTTTCCCTCGCTCTATTTATTCTCATACCAGGGATTTGTTATGTGGCACCCAAATCCTTCATTGCAAACGAATTTGCTAATTTTCCTTTGAGCGCATTTATTTCCTGCATGTTAGGCCTTGCAACAGACATGCCATCTACATACAATAACAATATAGATGGCATCATTTTTACTTTTGATATAAACATAATGATCATAGTGACATCTAGTATAACCTTGTTTACACATAAACCTATCAAATTTTAGATAACACTGCCTTGGAGCCTGTTTTAATCTATACAAGCTCTTCTTCAACCTGCACACTAGTTTCTCCTTCCCTTTGAACCCATATCCTTATGGTTGCCTCATATAGATCTCTTCCTCCAAATTCCCATGGAGAAAGGTCATCTTTACATCTAATTGCTCAAGATGCAAAGCTTCTGCTGCTACTAGACTTAACAGTTATGATTGTAGTCATTTTAATAACAGGAGAAAATATTTCATCAAAGTTTATACCTTTCTTCTGTGCAAACCTCTTCACCACAAGTCTAGCTTTATGCCTTTTTCTACCTCCATATTCTTCCTTCAACCTGTAAACCCGTTTATTCTACAATGTTGTTTTACCTGTAGGCAACCTGACTATGTCCCAAGTCTGGTTATGTACCAAAGAGTGCATCTCTTCTTTCATGACTAGCTCCAACTTCTTCCTGATTTCTACCTGCATTGCTTCTTCAGAACATTTTGGTTCACTAGAATCAATCAATGACACATAATATAATGAAGGAGAGTATCATTCAGGGGGTTTACTTATCCTAGTAGATCTTCTAACACCACTTTCAGGTGCCTGTTGTTGTCGTTTTTGTGGTTGTTGATCATTATGATTTTCAGACACCTTTACTTTTTCTGTGATTTCGTCAAATACTATGTATTCTCTATTTTCTTTTTCCTATTTATTTCCTGCATTTAATCCTTAGACAAGACCCTTTCATTGAATATGACATCTATACTTCTAATGATTTGGTGATGCTCATAATCATAAAAGCGATAACCAAAATCATTAACATCATATCCAATAAAGGTACATTTCTTTGATTTTGCCTCAAGCTTTGTTCTATTTTCTTTATTAATGTGGACAAAGGCTTCACAACTGAAAGTATTTAAAAATGAGTAGTTTACATTTTTATCTATCCATGCCTCTTGTGGAATACCACCATTCAAGGAAGTTGACGGCCCTTCGTTTATTAGATAAAAAATATTATATACAACATCTGCCCAAAATTGTAAAGGCAATGTTGCATGCAATCTCATGCACCTTCCATGCTCCATGATTTTTATATTCATCCTTTCTGACACACCATTTTCTTGTGGTGTTCTTGGAACTATCTTCTCTCTGTGAATTCCATGCTCTAAACAGTACTTGTCAAACTCTTTGCTACAATATTCACCTCCATTGTCTGATATAAGACACTTCAACTTCTTTCTTGTCTCATTCTCAACCAAATCTTTCCATTTCTTAGAAGTATCAAATACATCATATTTATTTCGAATACAATAAATCCCAGTTTTTCTGGTTGCAACATAAATAAAAGTAATATAATAACAAAAGCCACTGAGAGATGATCATGAAGTAGGTCCCCATACATCTGTATGCACAAGCTCTAATTTTTCGCTCTTCTTTTCTTTCCCAACTATGAGGATTCTGACTCTCTTATGTTTTCCATAAACAAAAATCTCACAAAAATCCAAATCAACATGCTTCAATGGTAGGTACAAATATCTATGATACAGATAATCTTCCATTTGCATCTTCCACAATTGGTATTTTTTACCGTTAAATTTCTTGACCCTAAACCTACTATTTTCTTCGATTACTACCACTTGAACTCGAAACCCTTCTCTCCTGCAAGTTTATTAGCCAAATATACCTTCGAATCAGATACCAGTTGTTAGAAATTAATTACTGTAGTAATAAATTCACAAAATATTGAGGAAAAAAATACAGAAAGACATAAAAAATGAGAGACATAGATATACGCGGTTCACTGAATTTTCTGCTACGTCCATGAAGAAACAACTAGACTTTGTTTTATATTATCCAACAAAATGAAGAGATACAACCTAAAATAGATATGATGTAATTTCCTCTTCACTCCCACACTGTCTCCTCTCTCCCTCTCTCTTGCTTAGAATAATCACAACCACAATACAATTTCTTCATATAAACCAAGGGTTTCCTTCTAGGGAAAAAATCACTAAATTAACGTAACTTATATCATTAGATCATCTGCCTAATGAATGACCCAGATTGAATACGAAATTACAATATTTTACAAGGAAAAGTTTCATCTATTTTTAGCTTTGGGGGCACTACCCCTGAACCCCCACTAGGGGGGGATTGATAAAAGTAGTCATCCCCTCCCCCTGGATCCCCCTGGCAGTGACTAAGTGGGTTGTGTTGACACCAAATTAGGAACATGGATCTAACGCAACTGAAAAAAGGAACCTCTGATCAATTAGGAAGACAATCAGGCTCCACACCCAATAATAAGGTTCTTCCAAATGATAATGTCTTGCTTGGTAGCTGCAGAGAGGAAAAATAGTTATTGAAAATTTTGAGTGTTCAGAACATATCATATCATGCATGTCTAAATGATTGTATTCTATATAGAGGAGAATATGCAGACAAAGAGATATGTATGAAACATGGGCATGATAGGTACCATAAATAAAAAAATGGTAAACCATATGGTGCTCCTCATAATATATTGAGGCACATGCCTAAAATACCAAGTATTCAAAGGATATTTTGTTGCAAATAATTAGCTATGTTATAGGGATGACATGCCTCACATAGAAGTGAGTTAGGAGTTATGCGAATCCCAAAAAATTCAATAGCCATGAAGCATATAGAGGATACATGCCCAAAAAATTCAAGGATGAAGTACAAAGTTTACGACTCAGTATAACCATGGATGGCGTCAAGCCATATTCCCTCCAAAATACCAACTACTTTATTTGGCCTATAGTAGTGATCAATAAAAATATCCCCCCATGGTTGTTCGTGAACAATGAACATATTATGTTGGCTCTCATAGTCCTTGGTAGAATATAAGTAAAGAATATGGATGTCTACTTACAACCATTAGTAGAGGAATTGAAGGAATTATGGGAAGGGATAAATGCATACAATGTATCAAGACTTGTTGCAACAAAGAGGAGTTTTACATTGTATGACATATGTGCTTACACCACACATCATTATCCAGGCTTAGGAGTTTGCTATGGTAAATTACATTTTTATTGAATTGTTTATATACGTAACAATATTTTCACATATTAATTTAATTCACTGCAATTGTTTCGATCTTCATGATCACTAACATGCCCTATAAACAATAATTTCACAGGTCTTGTAACAATACGGCATCATGTCTGTAAATTTTGTGGACCTTGTTTGAAGGCTAGGTGGTCCAACCACCGACAAAATCCTATGTATGACTCTTCTAGGGTATTCCTCCTAGAATAACACCCCTTGTAGAAGAGAAACATCCACTTTCAATAGTAAACCAGAGAGAACCCGAAGGCCTGCAATAATGACACCAATGGAATGGGTTAGAGGATATGAGAAAGAGAAGGAGACAGATATTACAGAAATGTTTGATTCAAATGGGGAGCCTGTGTTAGATTATCCTAAATACTTTGACACCTATTTTGAGAAATTTCCCATTGGGATGAAAAGGAAATCTATCTTTTTATGAGCCCCCATATTGGGAGCATCTTAAGATTTCCTGTGTACTAGATCCAATGCATATATTTAAAAATGTTTCATCTTCTTTATGGATTCTCATATCGTCTAAATAAAATGACACATTGGTTGTTAGGAGAGATATTATTTCTTCAAAAAATAAAAAATAAAACATTGGCCAAGACAAGAAATTAGAGGAGAGGTTGGTCCCTCTTGGTCTTTCAAAGAAGCTGATGACCCATGAATTTTAAATAAAGATGATATTTCTTTGGAAAAGGAAGTTTTAATGGGTGTTAGGGTACCTTCTTTATATGGGCCTTCACTATGACGTTGCTTCACTTTGGAAGACCATTTGTCGGGGTTAAAATAACATGACCATTTGAACCTTATAAGAGTACGCATGTTAAAAACGTGATTTTATTATTTGTTATTATTTTTATGCCATGGGATAAAACATAATTAGTTTTTGTATGAGTTTAATTTGTAGTGTCATTATCCTTTGATTGTGCATGAGTTTGTGAACCATGACTTCCCCCAAGACCTACAACATGCCATATCTAAATTATCTCCATTTGTATGTTGGATAACATAAAAGGAGATTCATATGGAGAGCATTCCTCAGTGGCATGAAGAGATAGCTGAGATTTTTTGTATGATTGAGAAGGAACTACCGACGAGTTTCATGGACTTGTAAGTTCATCTTATAATTAATGTAATAGATGAGGTTGAATTACTTGGGGTGGTTTCTTGTCATTGTATATTCTTCTTAGAGAGGTACATCAATAAATTGAAAGGTTTTATTTGACAAATAGAAAAAAACTGAGGGGTCTATGGCAGAGGGGTACATATCAAATGATTCTTTTTATTATGCGAGTGTGTACACCAAGAAGATAGATGACACAATAGGTGTTGTGATTTGGGACGATGAAAGGGATGAAGAAAAAAGAGAAGGGGTGCTTCTCCAAATGAATGGAGAAAGGTGCATGATAAAGAGTAAGTGACTTATCATTTGTCAAATTTTTATATAGTAACTATTCACACTCAACTTCATAATCTGTATTTTGATCTCATATGTTGGTTTGATTTCATCTGCAATTTTGAAAGTGAAGCCATCGACAAATTAATTATTTACAATTCAGAAGTGACATAATGATGGGTCACATTGTGTGAACAAAAGAGGAGGAAATGGGATAGTGACAAGAATTAATTTAGATGGTTCAATGGTAGAAGTCTTCCTTATCTTGATCATTTAAAAGAAAATATGTTAATTATATGCCCCAATAGTTGAGTTCATGATGACCAAGTTAGAAAAAAATAAGGTGAATCTAGTCGTTACCTATGTGCTGAAGAGTATGTGCTAAACATAGGGAATATTGGGTGAAACAACTCAATAATAATATCTTTGTTAGGCCCCCATACTGCTAGTGTAACCCCTTATTGTTATTAGTACAACCCACTTATTATATTGATGTACCCATGTAGTGCCCATATTGTTA
>APFE031120381.1:5637-72804 GCA_000404065.3 Pinus taeda | reverse complement strand
GAAACAAGAACCCGACAGCTACTAAATCAATCAATTTCAGAGTCTCTCATCAATTGGAAGAACTTACCCACTGAAGATTCCACATCAGAGGACAAGACGTTTATATAGAAGCATCAATAACTACTCAAGCGTTGAGGACAACACTGTTTGAAGGAGAGGGGCATGTTAGGCCCCTATACTACTAGTGTAACCCCTTATTATTATTATTATTACAACCCCCTTATTATATTGATGTACCCATGTAGTGCCCATATTGTTACTATTGTGCCCCATAGAAGCCCACTATTGTTATTATTGTGCCCTTACATTATTATTTTTATGTAGGCTCTGAATATGTTATGACTCCTTAGACTCCTATATATAGAAAGGAAGTCTTTTCATTTGTATCATCCAAGAATTGTTCATTTATGTAATGTAAAGGAGGTTTCCTCCTCGAAGAGGCTGAATTCTAAGGCGTTGATCTATCTTTTCTATCTTTCTTGAGCTGGTTTCATAACAATATTTCTGTACATTTTTAACTTCATGATACACCTTTGAATTGTAACATCTACATTTTGTATTTTAATTATGTTTGGGTTATTAGACACATCACACTGTGATTTTTTCACTTTTTTATAGGTGCATTTGTTCCCATCTATGTGGGTATATGGACATCATTTTCGCACGGAGGATGTTGATGATGGACTCATGACACAAGAGTGTGAAGTGGAAGTCGAGTTTGAACAATCTAGTCATGCTAGCCACAACGATGAAAACCTACTACATGTGACGCTAGGTTACGCTGGAAAGATACAAGAGATTATTGAAGTTGACTTCTCTTCATTCCAATGTGTTATTTTTAGGTGAAAGTAGTGGGACACCTTTGATTAGAATAATGTAAAGGAAGATCGTGATAGTGGGATTATATGTAACAACTCTAGAAATATGTGGCACAAAACTAGGGAGCCTTATGCTTTCCCCAAACATTGAAACCAAGTGTTTTTTAACCTAGATATGTTGGATAAGAATTGGTGGTTCGTATTAAGACAAGACCTTAGATTAGAACATATTTTTTAGAATAATAGTGTTATCATGCCAAGCAAGGAAGATAATCAGGGTGATCACAACAAAGAGTGATATATACTTGTTTATTTCACTAATTATATTGTTTTTTATTCATCTTGCTGAAATTTTATATAATTGGTAGGATTCACAAACATTTTTACATGTTTTTTTCCCAATGGAAATCTTTTTACACTAAAAACTAAGTATTTTCTTTTGTGTAATTTATAATTTAAAATTTAAAATTTTAACATGTTTGTTAATTCTAAGTTTGTTAATTTGTATTTTGTGATCATTTGGTTTTCAATTTAGTTGTTTGTTAGTTTACATACTTTTATCATTTCTTTTGGAAATATTTAAATTATGCTCCCAATGTTGACCCACAATTAATGAAATAATTTAAGAATTTGATAGCAATCAACTTATGAAATAATGACAAAAGCAACAAATATAGGAAGATTTTCATCCATAAAAGCTTACGGTCAATAGAATGCTTATGATTAGAGATCATAACTTTTTTATAATAACAATTTTTAGGGTAGAATAGTCTATTAAAAAAGAGTAAATAATACAATGGGAAATAATATTTATTCATATGTAATTGTTTTTTGAAAAAGAACTTAGTTAGAATTAAAATGTATGAACTATATATACAATAGAAAAATATTTATGGTAATTTTACAATTATAGTCTCAACCATGTTAAACATTGTACATTATAAAAATATTTTTTCATTTTTTATTTAAAGTGAGTCTTTTTGCATGCAATTTCATATATAAATTTTTGATATAAGTTCACCAATGTATAATCTATAACAAACATATATCATTTCATAAAAACAAACATCATGATGATAATCATCTAACAAACATAAACATCATCTAAAATACATATTCAAATTCACTAACATCATCTAATTATATACACCTCTAGCACATATTCACTTCATTAGCTAGCACACAAATCTAATAATTTAACATAGCATCATCATCATGATCACAACTAACAATATGCCATGCTAATTATATGATTTTTTCGTCTTGTTGACATTTTAAATAATTAGTAAGATATTGAAGTTAGAATTAAATTGGTAATAGTTGCTATAAATATTAAATTTAAATTGTTTGAAACTCTCATAACTTTAATGATAAATTAAAGTTTATTAAAATATAAATTTTTTAAGTTATAGTAAATCTAAATTAATTATAAAAAATTTCCGACTTAAATTTTGAATGTAAAAATAGATTGAATTTATAATAAACTTAAAATATAATTTTTATATTTTTTTAGATAAATATTATTGATAATAGTTTATTGATTGCATTCTCTTATTTTATTAATTTGAACATTAGAATTAAAAATAATAATTAAAATTAAATTTTAAAATACATATTAATTTAAAAAAGTATATATATTAATAATATATTGTTTTAATGATGTTTCATTTATAATTATTATTAATAAATAAACTTTAATTTATGAAATTTATAAAATCAAATTAATTGTAATGTTATTTTATAATCTAATATTTTATGAACAATTTATTATTATTATTATAGTTGATTTTAATAGACCAATCAATTATATATTTTATTTTTTATTATAAATATTTTGAATTTTATTTAATGATTACATATTCCAATATAAGTTTTTTAAATTAATTGCAAAGATTAATTAGATATTGTCTAACTCTTGTATTATAAGTATAGGTCACAACTTTCTGATTTCTACACTTGACTATGACTAGAAAGATAGTTTTGCTTAGATGTTTGTACAATTTTTTTTTTTCATTGTGGTTCACGAGCACTCAGAGAGTGGGCACTACGTCCACGTAGAGAAGCGGGGCAGTTTCACCCGAAGGGATCTGCCCGTCGGCCATAGCAGGCCTAACCCCGAGGGCGTCGAGGAGATTTGACCCCGTGACCTCCCAACTGGGAAAGTACTTAGCAACGGGAACTCGACCATTTGAGCTATCCCTTGGGGCTGATGTTTGTACAATTTAATTGTGTGCAAATTTGATTTTCTTTTGTAGTGGCTATTTTATAACATGTTTTATAAACATTTTTTTTCTTTATTTCTATGTTTTCTATAGGCAAGGACTACGCTTCTCGTAACCCTTGTTTGAATAAGAATTTAGTTAGAATGAATATGTATCAACCATTTATATTGCAATAAAAAATATTATGGTAATTTTACAATTATAGTTTCAACCATATTAAACTTCGTAATTTATAAAAATATCTTTGCATTTTTTTAAAGTAACTCGTTTTGCATGTAATTTCATATATAAAATTTTGATATAAGTTCACCAATACAAAATCTATAATAAATATTATTTCATAAAAATAAACATCATGATGATAACCATCTAACAAACATAAACATCATCTAACATACACATTCAAATTCGCTAACATCATCTAATTATATACACCTCTATCACATATAAACATCATTAGCTATCACAAATCTAATAATATAACAAGGCATCATCATCATGATCACATCTAACAAAACAGAAGCATTGTCTAACATCATCAACACACACATCCTCAAATATACAACTCATGTCAAATAATTGATCTATAACATACACATTTATCTCCAAGCACATTAAATGGACATATTTAACATGACCTAACAATATACACATCAATACCAACATATAAATTAACTGGATCAACATAAACAGAAAACATGCACCATCTATATATATATATATATATATATATATAAGCATGTCGAATAACTATAAAATATTTGGTACAAAAATACTAGTGGTGGCCTGGTCTGTAGTAGAAGGAAATGGATGGTCAATTACCTCAAGAATTGAAGTAGGAGATGGAGGAGGAGATGAAGTACTACCAGAAGGATCACCACCCTGATCATCATCTGATGGGGTAGTACAACTAGGTGAATATTGTGTATCTACTGCATGGCCATCCCTCCACTCTTCTAATAGCCTGGTAGTTTCAACGATATGGTGCATAATAATCATCATATCATGTGACAAGTACCTCTAGAGCTTCAAGAGCCCTGGATCTACCCTGATGTCTCAAGTCATCGCAACACACACTCCCTCTTCAATCAAAAGTATAGAGAGTTTATCACCCAACTCTATCCTAAATCTAATATCATCCCTACGAGGCCGCATGCTTGCAGGTATCTATATCCAAGGACATCCCTCACCCTCCATGGCCTTAGACATCTCCACATCTGCATCCAGTGGGGAAGGAGGCATGTCCCCGAACCAATATCTGTAAAATATATAGTACACAACAATAATTAGATTATTTCATTAAACAATTTAATAAATCAAGTTAACAAACGTGCTAGAATAATTTTTATTCTAATTAATTAATACAATAAAATGAAACTAGATTAATTTAAAGAAAACACTAATATTACCTCTATCATCTGCTAGCTCATCTTATGTGAAGATGATGTTGGTACATTGTCACCAACCCATCCCCATGTAAGGACATGACACCATGATGAACATGTGGTCAACTCACTGGCTAGTAGCCTGATCTAGGTGGATCTAGAAATATAAGTGGACAAAATAGCTACAAAATAAAAGTAATCATATGGAAGTGAAACCAAGACCAGATCGCAGTGCTCATCTCCTTGATTCCAATGGTGTGAACGACACTCAAATCCAATTTTGTATGCTTAAGTTATAGCTGGTTAAAGTTATGGTCAAAATTGGCCAAGTGGCAGTCACTAACGAGGAAACAATTTGGCAGAGCCTTGGCGCACAAAATCCGACCACTGGAATGAGCGAATTTTTCACCTACTTAGTTTGTCTAATATCCCTTAAAAACTAGCGAGAAAGTTTGAACTGTTATATTAAAATAATTGAAAAAACATATTTTTTCGGGTGGCAGGCCACCAACCCCACCACCCCCAATAATATTATATATGTCATATATTAAATGGGCTGGGCGGGCCAACCCCTGTGGACTTGGCCAACTCCTCTTGAACCTCGATGGAACCACAAATTATGTATAACCGCCAATAAAAACATATCATAACCACCAAGTCAAATAATATATATTTACATTTGTTAAACACTTCATGCCAAGTTTGGAGCAGGTGGGTTTTGAACCCAGCTTACCCCCATGACATTTTGCAAGGATGCTGACGGGACAACGACCCATGTTGGAGAGTCTTCCCACCATACACTATTTAAACACAATCAATTCATTTTCCTAGTAGATCGGTGGAGGGCGGATGTAATAGAACCTTGAGCAATTAGAGGCAACAGAACCATGAGCGAGGGAATCTACAAGATGCTAAAAATATTCCTTTAGAGGGCTAGAGGTGCCAGTGTCATAATTTGACAAGTTTATAGTCAATTTTTCACATTTCGCACTAGGAATCCAGCCATGCAGCATGTTTCTTCAGTCGAGGTCTTCATTTTCAGGCCATCATCCAAATTGGAGGTATAAAGGTCACTTTTTGTAAATTTTCTTGTAACTCATTTCTTTGATTCCACTTAATGAAAGAAGGCGTCCCCACTTTGAACAGGGAGTAGAAACGTAGCGCACATTAGGTGAACTACGTAATAAAATCATTTGTTTTCCTTTGATCTCATGGTTTCTTTATGATTTATGCTTCTTTTTCATGTATTAATTTACCTGGTTAATATGCTCTTTTATACACAATTTTGTATGCATCCTTGAAGTTAAAAGATATGGATCAAGTCTGGTATCAGAGCAGGTCTTCTTGATGTGAGTTGCATGAGTGAATGCTAAACAAGAGCAAGCTTGAAAGAGGTGAAGGGAAACATAAATCCTTTGATCCTGAAGTGGGGCATGCACCACAAAGATGAAACATGGTATATTAGGAAGATCAATTGGAGGAAGAGAGAAATTATCGCACGATCTTCTTCACCATGGGAGAGAAAGTTGAAAAGTTGTTTATAGAATATGAGAAGACAATCAAGCCTGAGAAGAAGGAACTAGATGATCATGCCTAGGTAAATCATGAAGGTGGAGGAGAAGAGCCTCCTTCCTCCTCGTCCTCTAGTGAACATTCTTCTTCTCCATCTTCTCTTCATTCTAATAGGAATAAGAGGAATGCATCTAAAAATCCCCTTTTCAAGCTAGAAGTCAAATTTTATTTACTTGTATTTAGTGGAGAATCTAATGCAGAAAAGATAAATAAATGGATAAAACATATTGAAGTGTATTGCCACATACAATAAATCAAAGAGGATGAAGCCAAGATCCAACTATCATCCCTTTGATTGAGAGGCACCGCTCTTGTCTGGTGGGATGGAAAACTACATGAAGGTGGTAAGAGTAGTCATTAACTTCTTTCATCTTGGTCTAAGTTTATTTATTCTTTAAGAGGAAAATTTTACCCATTGGGTTACAGATAGAAGGCCATAATGGAATGGACACATTTGAAACAAAGAAAAGGTCAAATTGTTCAAAAGTTTAAAGAAGAGTTGAGAAAACAAGCATCAACATTTAATGTTCCACTAGAAAATTCTAAGACATTGATGAAATCTATTGGCTCTTTGCATATTTATTTGCATCATTCATTGTTATTATTTGAACCTAAGTCTCTTGATGAAGCTAGTGTGAAGGTTGTACATCTTGAAAGAAGGGAGAAGCATGAGCAAGATGATAGCCCAAAGAGGTCAGCAATAACCAAGAGAAGAGAAGCAAGGCCCTCTTATACTCATTGTGAGAAAGAAGGGCATGATAAGGAGAATTTATAGAAACTACATCCAAAATTGAGACCTAAGAGAAACGAAAGAAATTACAAGTAGAAGATAGTTGCAACCATGCAATAAGGCCAAGAATCTGAATCAGGGGATGATGAGAAGATCACAACTGTAGGATTTGTAGGCGGTGGACTAATTAACCTGGGATCAAACTCTTATGAAAAAACTAATATTGCATTTGTTGGGATTGCAGTAGATGGACCCATCGACTTAGGTTCTAATTTAGGTGATGAGATAAATATTTTAGCAAATGTTGTGCCAAAAATGAAAAGGGCACCAAATGTAGCATGGCTCCAAGAACTCGAATAAATCAACAAAAGCATTTAGGAAAAGAATGTTGAACTAAGGAGACTCTTACAAGAATAGAAAAGGGGAAAAAAAGGGTGAAACATTAGTTACAAGCCAAGGATGAGGCCTTGGAAAAGTTGCAACATAACAAACCTGAGGTAAAAAGTGATTCTTCAATTTCATGTAGTTTTTATGATGATGATTTTGCGACTTTTGAGAAACATACTACAGGAATTGGATCAAAATTGTTCAAGAAAATGGGGTATCAAGGAAAGGGCCTTGACATTAATGGCCAAGACATTGTGAATCCCGACAAAGTGCATGAATTGCCTCATTATGTAAGACTTGGATATGTCAGAAAAGAGGTAGGGGAATGCTCCAAGACAACCAGTGACCAACCAATGATAGATGATGAGAGCACTTCATCACATTCCAGCGATAGTGAGGGTTGCACGAGTACTTATTAGAGGCGCACTAGGATTAATCATTACAAGATGATCCAGAAACTTTGGAGGAGAAAGAATTATTGCAGTCACTGCAATGAGGTTGGACACTAGAGAGCCACATGTTAGATACTCCATGCCTAGAAAGCACTGTTAAAGAAGCCAGCTAGCAAAGACGTTCAATAAACGAATTGACCACATTCATGGTGGTCCACATTATTGAGTAATAGATGGTTTACTAAAAATAGTATCTTGTCATGGTCACATCTTGTAAATCATGTGTTGCGAATCGTTGTAAAAGTGATTATCTATTTTCCTTCACTTTTTAAGGAAACGATGATGTTTTTGGCCTTTTGGTAATAGCTGGGGTATTTGTTTCTATTATGATGTAAATTTTACCAAAGAGTGTGTGTTATAAACTCTTGGAAAGTATGGGGTGTTTGAGTCATGTGTGTATTTGTATGCGGTTGTAAAGAATGTACTAGATTCACATGGAATGCAGATGTTGAAAGTGTGGCTTGACAAAGACAGGCGATGTGCAGGATATGTGCATGAATTTGGATGACCAAAAGCTCCTCAGTGGGGAGGAATGATTAGGGTGGATCCATAAATAGAAGTGGCCTTGAAAATAACTCAAAAATTAAAGTCATCAAATAGAAGTGAAACCAAGACCAGATTGTAGTTCTCATCGCCCTGATTCCAACGGTGTGAACGACACTCAAATTCTAGTTTGTATGCTCAAGTTAAAGTTGGTCAAATTTCTAGTCAAAATTGGCCAAGTGGCAATCACTAACAAGGAAAAAATTTGGCAGAGTCTCATCACATGGAAGCCGGCCACTGGAATGGGCGAATTTGTCACCTACTTAGTTTGTCTAATATGCCTTAAAATATGGTGGGAAAATTTGAACTGTTATATTAAAAAAAAAAAAATTGGGATGGCTGGTCACCAACCCTACCACCCCACCCAAAAATATTATATATGTCATATATTAGAATGGGGTGGACGGGCCACCCCTGACGTATCCGCCTAACCCCTGTTGGAACCCCGGTGGAACCACAACACTATGTTTAACCATCGATGAAACCATATCATAATCGTCGAGTCAAATATATATTTCTGCGTTTGTTAAAACAGTCCACGCCAAGTTTGGGGTGGGTGGGTTTTGAACTTGACCCATCCCCATTAAATTTTCCAATGGTGCCAACAGGCCAACTACTCACGTTCGAGAGTCTGCCCACCATACGTTATTTAAACTTTTTCAATTCATTTTCCCAATAAATCGATAGAGGGCGGATGCGATAAAACCTTGAGTGGACAGAGATAGTGCAAACATGAGTGAGGGAATCTACAAGATGATGAAAATATTCCTTTAGAGGGCTAGAGGTGCTAGTGTAGAATTTTACAAGTTTATAGTCGATTTTGCACATTTTCGTGTTAAGAATCCAACCATGTAGTATGTTTCTCTAGGTGAGGTCTCCATTTTCAAGCCATCATCCGAATTGGACGTATAAGGGTCACTTTTTGTAATGTTGCTTGTAAATGATTTGTTTGATGCCACTTAATGAAAGAAGGCCACCCCACTTTGAGCAGGGCCCAAAGACATAGCCGACCTTGGGTGAACATAGTAATCAAATCGTTTGTGTGCCTTTGAGCTCATGGTTTCTTTATGATTTCTTCTTCTTTTTCATGTGTGAAGTTACTTGGTTAATATGCTCCTTTATATGGACTTCTATATGCATCATTGAATTTGAAAGATCTAGATCATAACCATGTGCGTCGGTGGAAATCCTTGACTAATACTTTGGCAGGCCCTCCTAAGCATCATCTTGCCCCACATGTGCATATGTACCTCAGTCATCAACCTAGGAGGGAAATAGTGAAAAGAAGGCCTCATCTTCGAAAACCTCCTAAAAAACAAATAAAACAACTTTGAAGAAAAAGGGAAGTTCTACCTCCCATTTATCATAGCACAACATCTATCTAAAGCTATACAAAACTACTACAAAAAAATGGCATACTGTCGAATGCATCATGGCCTCTACCCCAAAGAATCAACATAAAACAAAAGAGGTAAACTAATGCACTACCCATCACTAGTAGAGTGTGCAATGGTACTCACTAATAGTGAGAGGAAACTAACCTACTCTACACCAAAAGAAGTGATCCATAGTTGTCCACAAGACACCTGAAAATCAACTAGAGAAACTACATGATGCCCAATATATCTCTGAGTGTAGATATGATGACTGTTTGTTGCAACACCACGAGGGACATTAGAGAAATTGGGGAAATCCTCCCCTCTTCTGGCTAGAACAGTGATAAAATAAATGGCCTCCTCAGTGGCCTCATACCACTTGTCAGGGATGAGATGAAAAGCTTGTCAGTGGACATCCCACTGACGATCAACTATGCCAACAACCCAGAGTGCCCCTTCAAGATGTAGCCTCCTCATAGTACATAAGGAGGCCTAAATTCCTCAAGAGGCCTTGGGACGTTGTTGTAATAGGGCAAGGCTACAAATCTCTCTCCCTCTCTTGTGCCTCCCACTCTCGTGCCATATTGTACTAGTGAGCTCTTTTCTGCTGCTATTATTGTTCCTCTCTCCTTTGACTGCTCTGCATGATTGACATATAAAATACATCAACCTCATACATAAAACATATTTTTTCTTTTATTAAATGAAAAATGTGTTTATAAATATGGACATATAACTTCAATAAATAAAAAAATCAACCTCAGTGCGCCCAAAAAAATAGAACGCACCGGACATGGTGCACCACAAAAATAGGATTGCACCAAAACCGGTGCATACATTGACTTGACACACCACTTTTAGTTCACATACATACATAACATTTATTATTTTATTTTTCAATGTGGTGCATCGACATAACACTTTGCTATGATGTGTTAATTTTATGTCAATGCATTGCTCAAGAATGTTCAAGTTAATGAATGCAGCGAACTATAATTTTTTAATATGGTGTGGTGCATTCGGTAAAACTAAACGTACCAGGAAGTTACTTTTACCAAATGCATCACCATAAAAATCGTAATTTTTAAAGTGGTGCATCATGGAACTTCATGGCTTGGTACATTTCAATTTACCAAACACATCGTATAATATTAAAAAACTATGGTGTGTTACTGTTACACATCGATTTGTGGTGCTCCTTGTAAATTTATAGGGTGCATCGTGAATGGTGTGAGCCGAATCTCTCGAATGCACTGCACAGAAAAAATGAATAATAAATTAATTAATTAAATCAATGTATTTTTTTACTTAATTTTCAATTCGAATTTGCTAAAAAATTAAGTTAGTGAGAAACATCTAGACATTACCTATATAGTTGCTCGTCAGGGAGGCATGGTTGTAGCATAAATGAAAAAACAAATTTTACCACGATTTGAAAAAAATTGAAAGACACATAGTGAGAAATGGACAGAAGGATAGAAAGCAAGGGAAGCATTGATGGTAGGGAACTTCACAAAGGCAAAAGTAGAATTGGTGCTTGAGAGCTCTACAACGTTGAAAATGGCAAAAATGAATTTTACGGTTAGTAATTTTTTTATTTTTATTTTTATTTTTTATTTTTTATTATATTATTTATTTTTTTTATTTATTTATTTTTTTTTTTATAAAACCTTGTTCTAGTGCACTCGAGTACCTGATTCACTGGTGCCAATTATTTATAAAGCACATTTCCATTTTTAGAATTTAAAAACCTACCACGGTGCACCATATTATTTATGCATCAGGGCACTTCAATACAGGAATAACACAAGTGCTTCATGGGAGTATATCACTGTGTTAACTGTGCTGGATATCACCAACATACAGGGGGTCTCCCCGATGTGAAGTCCCAATTAGACATCACACCATTTGGAGTAGGATCCCCATCCGAAGTATCATCCTAGTCACCATAAAACAAAGGTTCATGTTTGTTTCAATGGATAAAATAAGAGACTATATAAGTAAACCTTGAATAAGAAGCTAAGTTGACATTGTGAAACACCAATTACAATGTGTAAAAGGAGACCTTCACGAGGGGGGGGGGGGGTGACAAAAGTGAGCCTCTAGAAGGAATTAATAGTACTGAACGAGAGAGACACATGAGAAAATAAAGATTCATTAGTTATCTAGTGAAATAGTTCACACAGAGAAAATGACCATTAAACCACATACAACACATCTTCAACATGATAAGTATTGAGGCCACAAAAATAGTTCAATTTCCTTAGTGCATATGTGACAAAGCCTATACAGAAAACATCTAAATAATAGTCTTAATACATTCAAAATACATGCATGAAATTGTGTTGGCTCATAGAGCTTCAATATTAGGTTAAATATCTAGGTAAACAGTTACAATGGTGAGGCACTAGTTCTAATAGAGGAACATTAAGTCACTTCTTACTTCTCCAACGGATATTTTTATCTCCTGTTCCAAGTATTAAGCCTCCAAAAATCCCCATTGCTTGAGTTATGAGGCTGATTTTATAATAAGGGGAATGACCTTTCATATCCCCATGACTCTTGAATTACCCTCATGACTCTTGGACTTATAATGTGTCATTTGGACTTCTAAATAACTCTTGAGCTTCTAATTAATTTTGGACTTCTCGTAAAGACATTTTGTCCATATATGACTATGTGGCTATTCACGTTCCACATATCACTCTTGGAATTGCACACATTACATTTTTTCCTTTTATTGAAAATACATCATTACAAATTATGATGGCACTTGTACAAGTTACAACTTGAAAATGATGACGTGGAATTCATGATGAGGTGGCAATGCCAAGTTATCTTCCTTGTTGCTTCATCTTGCATTCTTAATGATAGATTTGATCTATGCTTCATCACCATGAAGGATCCACTTTGTTGCTCATCTTCACCCTCCAAAGGGTATTTTACCAATATTGGAATCCTCTAAGTCATCATGCAATGTCTCATTTATGTCTCGGTCCATGATTTGCTTCATGCCATCATGATAACTCTCTTTTGTTCTTCTTATCCATAGGTGTTTCTCTATTCTTTCTCCTTGCTATTTTATCTCAAGCATCACCTTATCATGCTAGGAAGGTACTCCTAATAGTAAATATCATTCATGAAAAGAAAAACTCAGTCTTATAATCATCTATTCTATCACTACCTTACTCCTGGAACGATCTTCTCATGATAGGTCCGTGAGAGAGATAAAAGAAGAAGACCTAATTAGGAGGGTGTAGTCAAATACATCAATGGCTTAGAAAGGATCCACTTTTCATTTTTATTGCACCATGCACTATGAAGAGGATCTCTCCTTGGTCCAACACAGTAAGGGAAGCAAAAGGAATAAGGTGGAAAGCTTCATGATTCAAGGTTTTGTCATGCACTCCAAAGGAAAGAGAGGAAAGCCTAAAAATGCAATTTGACCAGTCAAAGGTGAGCGAACACATCCTTTATCCTTCCTTGCTGCATCATGCAGTCAAAGGAAGGGATAAAGGAAGAATTAGAGTGTATGAATGCATTAGGAAGTAGGGAGGGTGAAAGGTTCAACCTTCAAGACTGTGCTTCAAAGGGAAAAGAGAATTCAAGGAGAGTGTAGTGCTAATGGGTCAAAGACAAGAGGAGGCTCCCTTAAGCCTTCCCTACTATGTCATGAACTCTAGAGGGAAAGGTTGGGTAGTGTGGGCGCAAGAGCGCATCGGAAAGGAGGGAAGGTGAAAGGTTCAACCTTTAGGACTACGCTATGCACTCAAATGGGAAGGATATTTCAAGGAGAGAGCATCTTGACTGGTAAAAGGTAGAGATGAGGCTCCCATAATCCTTCCCTACTATGCCATGTGCTCTAGAGGAAGAGGTTAGACTAAGCTTCAGCGCATAGTGCATTGGGGAAGGGGGAAGGGTGAGGCTTTAGCCTTCAGGAGTGTACCATGCAATTAAAGGAAGAGGAGGCCTAAGAGAAAGCACAAATTTTTATCCACGTGGCTCTAGAAAGATTGAAAAATCAAAATTCTCATATTTCGTTAAAACTAGGACCACTTCAAAGAGCTCATTGTCCTGATTCCAATGACACAGACGACACTAAAATTTGAATCTTATGAGAAAGTTATTGCAGTTTGAAGTTTGTACAAAATAGCAAAAAAAGAAGAAGGTCAAAGTCAAAATTCAACTAGAGGGTGCGACGTAGCACTCCCACAGGTTTCCACATGGCAGCTAGATTAGGTGGACCACTGATCCAAGATCTTTTGCTTATAGATGTGTTAAAGAATTACATGCATAAATTGTAGCTTAACATAGAAATTTAATGTGCACATGAGAGAAGAGGAGAAACACATAAAGCATGAAAGAAGACAACAAGACTTGATAACAGAGTTCATTCGACTTGGACTACGTCTCTGGGCCCTGCTCGATCAATGTGGAGGCCTTCATTCATTAAGTGGCATGAGAAAGAAGAGTACAAGCATCAGTTACAAAAAAAGGAGTTTTATACCTCCATACTAAAAAATGGCCAAAAAATGAAAAACTCTGATGAAGAAATGGACAGTGCCATTGCATTTGTGGTAGTGAGAAATGCTAAAACCATATAAAATTTGTCAAAATCTGACAAAGTGAAAATTCAACTCTCCTGCAAAAATCTGCCTCGAACTGCGTGCACTGCCTCCTCCCCTTAGGTGCACTGATAAACTGAATTTAAAAAATAAACATGGGCAAATTTCTAAATAAGTTAGTTGTGGTGTGTTGATGGAAGATCCGGTTAATATGGAGGAGGTCGAGTGGTCAAACCTTGACTCCTCCTTTTTTATACATCGAATCTTTTAAATTTAAATAAGTTCGGGTTGGGCCCGCCTTGGGCGGCCCACCCACCCCACCTCTGATGGCTCCATGCATTGTTTTAGCGGCAATGGTTGGCTCATTTTGGGTTGGGTCCATGCACCATGGGTCGGCCCTACCCAAATCTGTTGCTTTGTTTTAACAGTCCCGTGGTTTCTGTGGGATGGTTGTTGGGTGGCGGGGTCATGGTCATCCACCCCATTATGTTTGTTGTTGGTTCTGCGGGAGGGGACGGGGGTCGTGGCTTGCCCATCCACCAATGTATATTTTTGTTATGGTATGGGTCGGGGTGGCGGGGTTGGTGGCCCGCCACCCCTTTTTTTAATATTTTTTTTGTTTAAATAATACAAATTGCAGATTTTTTTTGAAAATTTGGATTTTGACCAAAGGAGTCATTTTATCTAGGTGACAATTTCGCTTGAAATCTGGCTGGAGTTGGTTGGATTCCGTCTGTTGAAAAAATTCTAAATTGTGCCTTCATTAATCCTGCCCAGTCATCAAAAAATTCAACCTAACTTTCACTGCCTCTATCTCCTTCATCCAAACTCGGATTGGAGTGCCATTCACACCATTGGAATCAGGGTGGTGAGCACTTTGATCTAATGTCAAGTTCATCATCTTTCTGCCACTTTTAATTTTGAGCCTTTTCCATGCAACTGGTTTCTAAAGATCCACCTGGATCAATCCTCCCTACTGAGGAGCTTTTTGACCCCAAAAGCATTTACATTTAGCAAACTATTTGTGTCCTTTCAACTCACACTTTAGATCACCTGCATGCAAAAACTAGTACATTTTTTTGCAATCATGCACACCACACATGACTTAACAACCCTTCCTTACCAAGATTTTATAGTGCACACTCCTTGGCCAAGGATTACATAAAGGGTAATCAATGCCTCAACTACTAGTAAAGAAAGGAAAAAATATCATCATTGCGTTTTGAAGTGATAGGAAACACACCATGACTTTTACATTTACTTGCAACATATGATTTACAATGGTGGCCATAATAAGCTACTACCTTAGAAAAACCAACTTAAGAAAGTAGACCACCATGAATGGGGTGGTTTCATTTGCTGAACATGTTCACCTTTCGGCTCCTCCAGGGATGTTTCCAGAGCATGGAGCATGGGACATGCAGTTTGTTGGTGTCCCTCTTTGTTGCAATGTATACAACAATTCTTTTTCCTCCAAACTTTTGTGGTTTCCTTGGGGCACTTCCCCTGGTGTTCCTTCGATAATTGTTTATGGGGCCCTCACTATCGCTGGACTATTATGAGGGAATTTCATCGTTTGTCATTGGCTGGTTACTAGCTTATTGGAGCTTTCTCCCATTTCCTTTCTGGTGTATCAGAGTCCTGCACAACACAACAATTCCTCAACTTCAATGGGGTTTACGATGCCTTGGCCTTTGATGCCGAGGCCCTTTCCCTGATACCCCTTCTTTTTCAAGAGTTTGGATCCAATCCCTATAGTATGTTTTTCAAAAGCAACAAATTCATCATCATGAAAATCATATGAAATCAAGGAATCACTTTTTACCTTCGAATAGTGATGTTGCAGCTTTTTCAAGGCCTCATCCTTTGCTTACAACTGGCATAGTAATATTTGTTTTTCTTCCCTTGCCTCGTGTAGAGGCTCCTTAGCTCAGTATTCTCTGCTTGGATGCATTGGTTGATCTCCTCAGGTTCTTGGAGTCTTACTGCGGGGAGTGCCCTTTTCGTTATGTCCATTGAAATCCTTGATTCATGGCTAGAATCAGACCCCAAATCTATGGGTCCTCCTGTCACGATCCCAAGGGATGAAAACTTCATTTCATCGACGAAATTGGACCCCAAGTCAATGGGCCTACCTCGTGTAAATCCTGCAAGTACAACCTTCTCATCTTCCTTTAACTCAGGATCTTAGTTTTTTTGCACGGTGGTGATGACCTTCTGCTTCCGCTTTCTGTCATTCCATTTAGGTCTCAGCTCAGGGTGCAACTTCCAACAATTTTCTTCATCATGCCCCTCTTTCTCACAATGTTTACAATAGGGATTTGCACCCCTTCTCTTGGCTACTGTGACTCTCTTAGGGTGGTCATCCCATTCAGGTGTTCCCTTGTTTTCTAGATGAATGGCCTTTACACTAGCCGAGTCAATGGTAGTAGGTTCAAACAATAATAATGAATGTCTAGTGTAACTATGTAATGATCCAATATACTTAGTTACTACTTTAGGTGAATCAAGTGCAATGCTTGAATTAAGTGCTTGTTTTCTAAACTCCTCGATAAATCTTTGAACATCCTGACCTCTGCCTTGCCTTAGGTATTGCCAATCCATTAAGGCTTTTTACTTATAACCCAAGGGAAAAGATTGTTCCTTTAATGCAAAAATGAAACTAGGCCATGAGGAAAGAAGATTACCCACACTTTTACTGCTTCGTAATTTGCTCTCCCACCAGATGAGAGCAGTGCTACTCAGTAAAAGAGAGGCCAACTGAATCTTTGATTCATCCTCTTCGATCTGCTGAATCTTGCAGTAGATCTCAATCTGCCTAATCTAGTTATTAAGCTTTTTTTCATTACTTTCACCGTTATACATGGGAAGATCAATTTTGACATCTAATTTAAAGAAAGGTTTCGTAGATGCACCCCTTGAATTTCTATGATGATGATGATAAGAGGAAGAAGAGCTTTCACTCGTGGAAGGAGAAGGAGGGGGTTCTTCTTCACCATTCCCATGCACTGAACCTTGTTATTCTGCCTTTTTCCCTTCTGCTTTCTCCTGCCTTGAAAGTGACTGACCAACATTTTCTGCCATTGTATAGAGGTTTTTGCGGAAATTGAGCTCCTCTTCATAATGAGCCTCTTCATCTACCATGTTTCTCCTTCGATGTGCATGCCCCGCTTCGGGATCAAAAGATTTTAGTTTCTCTTCGCCTCTTCAGAGCCTGTTTCTTGTTAGCATACAAACATGCAATTCACATCTAAAAAGACCTGCTCCGATACCACTTGATCCAAGATATTTTGCTTATAGACGTGTTAAAGAATTACATGCATAAATTGTAGTTTAACACATAAATTTAATATGCACATGACAGAAGAGGAGAAACACATAAAGCATGAAAGAAGACAACAAGACTTGATAACAGAGTTCATTTGACTTGGACTATGTCTCCTAGCTCTGCTCGATCAATGGGGAGGCCTTCATTCATTAAGTGGCATCAGAAAGAAGAGTACAAACATTAGTTACAAAAAAAAGGAGTTTTATACCTCCATACTGAAAAATGGCTGAAAAATGGATAACTCTAATGGAGAAATGGACAATGCCATTGTGTTCATGGCATCGAGAAATGCTGAAACCATATAAAATTTGTCAAAATATGACAAAGTGAAAATTCGGCCCACCTGCAAAAATCTGCCTCGAACTGCATGCACTACCTTCTCCCCTTAGGCACATTGATAAACTACATTTAAATAATAAACCTGGGCGGTTTTCTCAATAAGTTAGTTGTGGCACTTTGGTGGAAGATCCAGATAATATGGAGGATATCGGGCGGTCAAACCCTGCCTCCTCCTTTCTTATACATCGAATCTTTTAAATTTAAATAAGTTCGGGCTGGGCCCACCTTGGGTGGCCCGCCCACCCCACCTCCACTGGCTCCATGCATTATTTTAACGGCAGTGGTTGGCTTGTTTCGAGTTGGGTCCGTGCCCAAGGGCTGGTCCTATCCAACTTCGTTGCTTTGGATTAAAAGTGTTGTGGGTTCCGTGGGATGGTTGTGGGGTGGCGGGGTCATGGCTGCCCACCTTGTTATGTTTGTTGTTGGTTCCATGGGAGGGGAGGGGGGTTGTGGCCTGCCCCGTCAACAATTTATTTTGCTATTACGGTACTAGTTGGGGTGGCATGGTTGGTGGGTGCCACCCTTTTTTTTATATTTTTTTGTTTAAATAAAACAAATTTCAGATTTTTTTGAAAATTTGGATTTTGACCGAAGGAGTCATTTTATCGAGGTGACAGTTTCTCCTGGAATCTAGCCAGAGTTGGTCGGATTCCATCTGATGAGAAAAGTCTAAATTGTGCCTTCATTAATCCTGCCTAGTCATCAAAAAGTCAACCCAAATTTGACTGCCTCTATCTCCTTCATCCAGATTCAGATTGGAGTGTCGTTTGCACCATTTGAATTAGGGCGATGAGCACTTTGATTTGATGTCAAGGTCAGCATCTTTCACCCCTATGAATTTTGAGCCTTTTCCATGCCACTGGTGTCTGAAGATTCACCTAGATCAGCACATCAAGTGATGTGGAAATATCACAAGTGAACACATGGCATGTAGGTGAAAGAAGTAGCATATGAGGTGGTTGAATGAGTGAATGCCACATGGCCCAATCACATGGTGCCACATGTCACCTCAAATTAGGCCTAAGTGGCCTTGTCATGGTGTAACCTACATATTTGTCTTTTTCTCATAGTTTGGGGAGTTGTTACAATATGGTCATACATATACCATATATTATATGGTTTGAAAAATATATTAAAACTAAAATTGGGCTTTAAAACCATATTAAATAAAAATGGGAGTCCATGGGTTTTGAACCCAAAACCTCTGCAACAATAAGTCACTTAATTCGACTATGCCAATCATTATGCCAACCACAAACTTTGTCTTTTTCATCCCTAAGATTTGTTATAAAATTCCATTCAAATCGTTCAAAGGGAAACATGGAGAATACATGATAGATGAGGGCACAGACAGGCCAATGAAGAAATGAATCTCAAGAAGATTCTAGGAATATTGTTAGAGCATATGTGTGAAGCAGGAAAGTTCCCTCTGCGGATAGAGGCAACCCGTCTAGCCCTAGAGTGGGTCTAGTCACAACAAGAACAATATGAAAGCAAATTCCCTTAGATAGTTAATGCCATGAAGGCCTACCTTCAAATCCTTTTTTGATGAAGTTCTTGGTGTGTTGCTCCAGCTCTCTTCTAATCACTTTTGTACTTGAAACAACATATATAGAACAACAATAAACATAATAGAATACAACAAAAATGATCTACTTAAAGGGTCAAGTAACTTCAAGCTATCAATATGCAATTTGACATAAGATATAGGAAATAAACCATTGATTTGTATTAATATGAACTAAAGTAAAACTTACAACCATGCCTTGATGTTGTAAGTCTCCTTGAAGGGTCCTGTCAGCATGTCTCCACAAGCATTCACTCATGAATTGTCTCCCAAGAGGATGAATAACTCTCTCTTCTACCTAAAAGGAAAAATTATGATGCTAGAACACTCATACAATCAAGCCAAATCCTCACAAAACTATCCCAGGCTAAGTTACATTAGAAGCTACTTCCAAACTCTAGCCAAACTCTCTGACTATCTCCAACTTCCACTCCCACTGCCACTAGAAAAGCTCAGCTATGAAGGAGGTATTTATAGGAGGAGGAGCTTCCATAAAAGATGGGAGGAAGAGCTTATCCCTTTGGGAGGTTGCACAAAAGGCGGAACAACCATCCCAAAGGAGAGAGCCAGGCTCATCTGATCCAACAACCAACCCTAGGACCGCCCATTGACAATTTGTTAAAACAAACTTGACAAAAGTAGCTCATCGCGAGTGAAACACAGGGACAGAGCGACGACGTCGCTAGGCTTAGTTCAATCTTGGCCATCTTCGCAGGTGGAATAACTGATGACCTGCGACAACCCAAAACCAGAGGTTAAAAAGGGTCTGCTGTAGGAGTATGAGATAATATATTCTTCCTGATATGACAAGGAAGACACTGATACATATTTTGTAACATGATACAAAGAAAATGTCAGTAACACAGGCCGGTAGTGTCCAGGATCAGGGAATGTGGGGTTGGTGAAAAAATACTGTGTAACAAATGCCACCTAAAGCATGAAGCCTGAGAGAGTGGGAGGGGTGAAATGCTTTATGAATCCATAACTGAAACAAAACACCATCGCAAAGAACCTGCAAATGCAAGTACAACTGATATCTCTGATACATAAGTAAATAGTGAAAGGAAAAACACATGCATAAGGCATGGGCACAACCATCCAGAAGATAAACATAAATTATCTGTGGTATGGATGCATCCATCCAATCAAAAGGACCATATAAAAGACTTAAGTATGGTCATAGCCATCCAATCAAGAGAGTCATGTATACATTCGTGAACTAATCCGTGCAATCTGGACTTGTGTAATCTGAGCCTAGGGTCTTGAATCCCAACCTGATCAAGGTACATATTATAATATGCGAATAGATGTGTTGAAGTTGAGCATACTAGAAAATCGCTTGATTACCGGTCAATGATGTAAATAATTAACAAGCGCAAGAGAGACCACCAGTAATGTCAATGGTTCTCAAGGTACTGCTAGTACAATCCATGAAGTGTGAAGAATTATTCGAAGTTGAACACCTATGAAATCGCCTGATCAAAGGCTAATAATGAAAGCCCATCGTCGAACGTGAAGAACTTGCCATTGAAGCATGCAAGCTCCAAGGTACCAGAAAGGAGTCTCTAGATCAACTTCCCAGATAATGAGCTGAAGTCGACAGGAAGCAATTAGTTGAAGGAGGGCCATAATGTTTCCCACATCATCGACGCGAGACAAAGGAACAAGATGAATGTGGATGAGACAGAGAATCTGAGGAAGGTGTGTAAGGATACGAACTGCAAAATGATTAAGCTCTTGAACATAGACTTCGAAGTTTGGCAGCATTTTGGTACCAAGGGATCAAAGATCATGATGATACAATAAGGATCAGATGGAATGAGGAAAAATGGATAACCCAAAACCCAGAAGGCCAACGATAAAGTGAGGATATCCCAACCTGACATGAAGTAGAAAGAGTGTCGATGTTCAAGAGCAATAAGCTGTCGTAATAATTAATATAACCGAAGGAATACTTCTGTTGATGGGTTGGAATTTATCACCACCAGTCGATGGGATCTCTCTAGTGTAGGTTCCAAACTAGAGCCTGCATCGAGTGTGTTGGAGATCCCTTCCGGTATGTGGGTCCAACTGCCGCTCAGTTTTGCAGAGCTAGCTTCAGATAGAGGTGTGATATAAACTTATTAAAAAGTGTGAGCTTTAAGAAACACAAGAGAATAATTGACAAGTATCCTGTGTCATACATATGTACCATGAATATCAGGAAATAAGCCACACAATCTCATGTAAAGTTACTGTTAGCAGGACTTTAAATAAGATTTGTGAAAATTAAATAGATACTGGTTAACGATTGCAAAATCAGTTCACAATAATCAACCATTTACCAGCATACAAAACCGTGCAGTCAAAAGAAAGATTATACTAACACATACATAAATAGTTCATTGCAATGCGTAAGAGTAAATAAACCAAATACCATTCTTATGTAGCAAAACCAAATTTCGGGGTGCAAAATAGCATGTGGAGCGACCACACATCAAGAAGCTCTCGGGAACATTCTATCTGTCAACTGTAGAAAAATACTCATGGTACCAACACATAGATATTTGAAGCATTCAATAGTGAAAACATACAATTAACTCTTGTATTGACTAGAAGAACCACACTTCTCTTAAGCACTGTGTCTATTACTATCGAAAAGTACCTCACTCAAAATGTCCTTTCAAATGAGACGTGAAGTTACATTTATAGGATGAGAGAGACCTTTGGTCTACTCTTGACTCTTGGACTTCCTAGTGACCTTTCGACAACCACATGAATCTTAGCATTCTATGTGACCTTTTGTGTTGATAGAGTATTCCATGCTATCATAGTACACACACAAAAGCAAAAGGAAATGGCTATCATCCTAGTTGACTAAGTTGCAGATGGCGAGTTCTGGAATGCTGAGCCTGAGCTTTTCGATTAGGTAAGTGTGCCATATGTTGTACTCTGCCGCGATGGGAGAGATTGGTGGCTGGCCTTCATCATGTCAGTGTAAGCATTCCAAGGCATCTGGGATGAGATTATTTCACTTGTCACGTATATGATTGTTCAGGGTACCCAACTTGGTATAGAGCCTCACTGGTTCCATGATATAACGCTTGATATTTTTCGCTGAGGCCGGCATATCTCCTGTGCAGGCAATTTGTCTATACGTTTCTACGAATTCTTGCACCTCATTTTTGATCTCATCCTGATTTCTGACCTGTCCAATTTCTCCTATAGAAGGGGACTCATGCAGTTGGATCACTGACTCAAGACTGTTGAACAATTTCCTGTAGGAAGCCAACACCCTTTCTGCATCTTTGACCAATTTTTCTCTAGACTGCATTTTGATACAATGTTGGACTCTAGTATTCTACATAGCAATCCAATCTTTCCTAGGGACTACTGTTGGGGCTTTGGGGTACTTTTCCGACCATTCATGTATTTTATATAGGGCGGTCATGCCCTCTTTGAGCATGGCAACCCTTTCCTTTGAGTGAGTCTGAATAGCCACTATGGGAGCTATAGTGTGGTGTAGTTTTACCATCTCCTCATAAAGTACAGCCATAGTCCCCCCAGGATCTCTGTTTTTTATGCGACTACTGTTTGAAAATTAGCTGACCCTGTATGTAGCAAGCAGAGTGTCACGATTTCCTCTTCCAAGCTCCTCTTCCCTTGTTCTGCTACACTGGCCCTTTGCTCGGATGCATATAACCTGTTTTGCAAATCTACAATTTGTCTACTCATACGAGCTACATTGTGTTCTGTGGTAGCTAAGAATGTTGTACTGGAAGAGGCAATCATTAGCAGTTTGACGTGATATTTGGCATGATATCTTTTGTCATAGTTATTGATAATGGGTCAGCTGGGTTTCCGCTGCAAGATCACTTCATCTCCTGTATAATCTTAAGGCTTACTTCATCAAATGTGATTTTAGTCAGATCTAGAACCTCTTCCTCTTGATCCTTTATGATGCCTAGCACTAGGAGGGGTAGGTGTCCACTAGTGAGGGGAGGAATGGGAGGTACGTCCAAAGGAGGAAGCTCACTTTGTCCTGGGCCTCACTTAAACAGACTTGAAACAGATATTTCTTGATTGGGTTGTGGGTCCCACTGATGATATTCTAGGTTCTCCTTTCAAACTTGGTCAGTTGTCCTGCTTGTCTCAACATGATCTTTACACATGCAAAAAAGAGGGTGCTACCTTCTGCTACCTTGGGCCTAAAAGGGAGAACCAAAGTTACATCATGAGTTTTAGAGTATTCCCAGTATAGTGGTCATGGTACTCTAGTGTTGCTCCACTGCCAGCGACCCTGAATAGTACCCCGGTGGAGTCACTACCTAGAAATCGCGAATGTTGCTCCGCTTCCAGCGAGCCTGGTCAGTACCCCGACATAGTCGTTGCTTCACCTCTTTACGCAGGAAGCCTTTCTCAGTCGTTTAGCCCTTCTTATGAAAGGTGTAGGTGCTCATGAGAACTTATTTTTCCTGTGTGTATTATGCACTTATTTTAATGGAGGCTTAAAACCTGGGTGGATGAGGGATCCTGACTTATTTTACTTGCAAATAGGTTGTTTCTAGCTTACAGTGTCGTTATTGCTTTCCCAAGATATGTGTATACTCATTACTGGTTTCTTTGGCTCCTCTTTTGTCCCTAAGGCTGCAGGTGAGCTAGAATGGTTTCAAGAATTTAGATCATGTGAGCAGCATGGATAGACTGACATGGGTGAGAATGAGGACCTATGCATGCCATCGCGTTCCCCGTCGTTACCAAATATTTCATACTATGCTCTTGCCGTACCTAAACTTTGGTCCGTTAATGGATTTGGAGAGCGTCTGAGGGACCTAAACTTTAGGGTTATTTTAACTTTGACCTGCCATCTCTACTTTATTCCAGAAAAACAACAAATAACTGTTAAACTAGCGATTGAAACTAAATGGAGGTAAATGACAACTATCTATGAAAGCAATGGTAGAATATAGTACAAGGCGAGACTTAGAAACTCTGGTGTTGCTAGGTAAAGTAATGTCTAAGGTCGTGGCCATTCACTGGAAGGGGTTCCACCCATCCTCAAAGGGTTTGTAATTTGAAAGTGTGATGAACAATTTTTTCTACAATCTGGAATGGGCCTCTCCACAAGGCTTGAAATTTTGTGTGTTTTCCTTTGTCTTCATGAGCCCAATCCCATTTGAGCAGTAGGTCGCCTACCTCAAATTTGTGGGACCCTACGGATTTCCCATCAAACCATATTTTGATCCGGGCTTGGTGAATGGAAAACTTCTCCTTAGTTTTGAACCTTTCTTCCTCTAGTTTCACTAGGGTATCGATCTGGCTTTGTATAGATGGGCAAGGGGTGCCTCGTGACTCTTGGGCTAGCTTAAGGGAGGGGAGATACAGATTTGGGGGCAAGATGGCTTCTTTCTCGTAGACCAGGAAGTACGAAGATGTGCTTATTGAAGTTTTGGGAGTGACCCGGTTAGCCCAAAGAGTGTTACTGAGGGAATTATGCCAATTCCTCTGCTGTGAAAGCAGGGTTTTTTTGATGATACGAATGAGGTTCTTGTTGGTTGATTCTGCCAAGCCGTTCCCTTGAGGGTAGTAATTAGTCGAATGTTTTAACACTATGCTATTTTCTAGAGCAAAACTATATAATTTCAAAGATGAAAAGTAAGTAGCATTATCAAAAACAAGGGAGGTTGGAACGCCGAACGTGGTGATGATGTGTTGCTTAATAAAAGATATTACCTCATCATCATTAACCTTTCGAAGTGGGATTGCCTCTACCCATCGAGTGAAGTAGTTGGTGGCCATGAGTATGTACCTATGCTACTTTGACAAGTGAGGAATGATCTCACCTATGATGTCCAGACCCTATTGTTGAAAAGGTTCCTCGACTGCTATGGGTTGTAAGGGGGTGGATGACCTTGCCTTCCTGCAAGCATGATTTTGGAAGATCAAACACTTTTGCACATAGTCATGAGCATCTTTGAATAGGGTGGGCCAGTCTAAACCTGCTTGCATAACCTTGTGCACTATGGTGTCACCCGCGTAATGACCTCTTTCTGATCCATAATGTAGATCTTTGAGAACTCATTGTGCTTCGTCATATTCTAGACATCTTAGCAACACACCAAGGTGATGCTTCCTGAAGAGGGTCCCTTGAACCATCTAATATAAGGTTGCTTTCAGTCTAATGGCTCTTCTCAGTTTAGCAGACATTGTTTCGGGCAATGACCCCTATGCTAGGTATTGCTTTAAATCAGCATACCATGATGGGGAGTCCTGTGAATCGAGGAGTTAGTTGTGGTACATTTTGATTTCATGCTCCCATCCTTCTGTTTCTTGGGCCAATCGGTTAGCTTCCATGCCCTGCAAATCCGTGGCCTTAGCGGCCAACTTACAAAGACCATGCCCTTTTATAGTGTGTGAGGGCTTAAATTCTAAGTAGTATTCTTGGAGGGATGTCATCCAGTTGGCTTTTCTCTCCCCCAACTCTTGTTGTACGAAGAGAGATTTGATAGTAGGATGGGAGACCATTACGGTGACGTGATTTTTTAGGATGTAAGGCCTGAAGTGTTTCACTACTTTGTAGATAGCATAAGCCTGCTTATCAATGTCTGGGTAATTCAGCTCTACCCCTTGGAGTCCTGTACTCATGAAAGATATAGGACGTTCTTCATGATCGCAATCCTTTTGAGTGAGGACTACAACCTGTGACAAATCTGAAGCAAAAGTGTATAAGATAAAATCTTTGCGGAAATCGGGGCTTGAGAGTGAAGGTGCCTCCACAATTGCTGCCTTAATCCAATCAAATGATTCCTTTTCTTCCCTGTCCCATTCGAAAACTGTATCTTTCTTTATCATGTTTTGTAGAGGTTTGGCAATTTGTGCAAAATCTGAAATAAAATTGCGCAGGAAATTAATTTTATCGATGAAATATTGCATACCTTTCTTGGTGCTTGGCTGAGGGATTTGTGCTATGGATTTTATGCGGTTAGGGTCGACGGTGATCCCTTTCTTGGTGATGATGTGGCCCAGCAGATTTCCTTCCGAAACTGAAAATATGCTCTTCTTAGGGTTGAGAGAGATCCCATATTTCCAGCATCTTTCAAAAATGTGTTTCAAATGCTAGAGATGATCACTTCTTTTTTTTGAGAAAACGGTGACATCATCCAAGTAGACCACCGCACTCTACCCCAATGACCCCCGAAAAGCGATATCCATAGCCCTTTGGAAATTTTCCCCAGTTTTTATTAGCCCGAACAACATGTGACGAAAAGCGAATGTTCCCCACCTCGTTCGAAACGTTGTCTCAATCCTGCTAGGTTCTAAGACCAGGACCTGATTGTAACCGAAGAACCCATCCAGTAGAGAAAAGAGCTTAGAACTTGAGACAGTTTGAAGGATCTGTTCCATGGATGGAATAGGGTAGTTATCTTTGTCCGACGCCCAATTAAGGTTCTGGAGTTCGACACAAAAGCATATTTCTTTAGATTTTTTTCTTACTGGTACCAGATTAGATACCCATGTCGAGTGTCTGACCTTAAAAATAATGCGGGCGTCTAACAATTTCTTTAACTCCTTTCTTATGAGGGGTTCTAAGGTGGGATGCACCTTCCTTAGTTTCTGCTGAAATGGTTTGACCCCCTCTCTGGTAGGAATAACATGTTGAATAATCCGAGTATCATACACTTTCAAGTCATCGTAAGTCCACGCAAAGACATCTTGGTACTTTCGAAACAAACTGATGAAAGCTTGTTTTTCCTCTAGGGTGAATTATGTTCCCAGATTAACATATTTGGGGTCACACTGAGTCTCGAGATTGATTTGCTCATGTAAGAGGGTGGAACTATGTGTCTTGGCATTTGGCAGACCTTTGAAGAGATTCTGAAGGTCAAACAATTTTTCCAATGGCACCACCTCTTTCGGTAAGGTATTTCCCTGCCTGAAATCCACCTCATCTTGTAATGTTTTTTCATGTTCCTCTTCGTCGATAGCCGCATCTTTGAATACTTCAGAATTTGCCATGAATTCCAAAATCTGTTGGTCATCATCAAACACGTGCAAGTTAGTTACGTTATCCAGTACTACTGGTTTATACAAATTTTCAATAGAAAAACCATCTCTAAGGGGTGTGAACCTAGATGCGACATTAGCTAGAGTATCAGCAACAACGTTGTTAAACTTAGGAACAGACATGATATTGAAAGCTTTAAAAGAATTTATGAGATGCCATACCTCTTGCTGGTAGTTCTTTAGATGCGGAGACAAACAATGGATGCTATTGCGTACCTGTCTCGTGATGATTTCTGAATCCCCAATGAATTTCAGGTAGTCTACTTTTAAGTCAATGGCCTTTTTTAGGCTGATCACCAATGCCTCGTATTCAGCAGTGTTGTTGGTACATTGTGATTCTAACTTGCAAGAGATCAAAAATCTTTCTCCTTTGGGATTTAGCAGGATGGATTCGGCCCTTGCTCCATCGTGGGTTTTGGAACTGTCATAGTATAACGTCCACGTCTTTGTGTTGGGAAAGGGTAAACCTGACATATGCAAGTTTAAAGAAAAAATTGCATCATCATGGCTTGGGGTTTGCACGGGGATTTCAACCTGGGTATCTGAGGAAACGGTTGAGGTCTGAGGCTAATAACACCTGAATGAAGATTTGAGGAGGTATACTCGTAGATCTTGTTGTGTGTAACTAATTGGTTCATTAGAGCTTTCAACATCGGAAACAGTATGTTTCATACAAGGTTCACTATTTACCCTGATCTGGTTATTTTTTCCTTTTTAAGGCAGCCATAATTGAGACCAATCTGTGGCAAAGTAGCCCTGCAACTTGCAAGACCAATCTCTACTGAGAAGAAGACCGTAAGCTTCTGGGATGTCTACGATGATTATGTCAATGCATTGGTGCACTCGGGCATCAAAGGATAACCGAATGATGACATTATTTAATTCTCCAACAGCTGGGACTTGAGATTAGTCCAGTTGGATAATTTTGGCATCGGTTTTCTCTCGTTGAACATTTAGTTTCTTACATACTAACCAGGGAAAAAAGTTGGTTGACGCACGACAGTCGATGAGGCAGTTTTGGATGTTGAAATTAAACTTCTCAAAGGTTAAGAGGAATGGGGGGGTTGAGCCTCTCGAGTCGGTGTTGGCAGCATTAACTATAGCTTGGAGGTCGACTACGGCTGGGGATCAGCCTACAGGATTTCCCTTGTTCAAAGCGGTAGGTTTAATAGGGTCAAGGGAGAAAGTGAGGGCTTTGGCTATGAGTTCCTACTAAGTCATCAATTTGCACAACTCGGATAATAAGATGTTAGCTCACGTTTTCTTTAAATCTTCGATGATATTGTAATCTAACTCGGCAGGCAAAGACTCTGGCATTACGCATGGTGTAGCTGCGATAGTCTTAGTAGCAAACCCTTTGGATGCATCCTTAGGTGTGGAGGGGTTCCTTTTCATGCTGGCGAGTGACTTGGTCAGGTATAAATCATCCATTCCTCTAGGTGAGGGGACAAATTTTTAACTGGTATCGGTTAGGGGGCAAGATCCTACACAACAAAGCTCTCTTCTTTTCTCTTAAGGAAGAGTCCGTTACTACACCTTTACTCCTGAGATTATAACTTTTGGGGGTTTTTGGGGGAGCCTCTTCGACATAGGTTTCTTGTGTAATGCACATGTCTCCTCCCTAGAGGATCTCGAGAGTTAGCATAGTAGAGGGGGAATCCTCATCAAGGGGGGAATCATCTTCTCCTGATTCATCTATTTCATCCTCCACTTCACAGTGGTCTGGTCTTCTAATAATTGGGTGATGACAATGGTCATATTATGTAACCATTGTGGGAAGGTTTTCTCAGAGTGTGAAGCCTGATGGAAAGTGCAGAAGTTATCTTTGCTTAATTCTTCTACGTTGAAGGTAGGACTAGGGTTTTGTGAAACTTTAGGGGGAAAATGATTGGTTTTCTGGGAAAAGGGATTAGTGGGTTTGGACCCTCTAGAAACATCACTGGTTCTTCACTTTAGCTCAGACACTTTTTTGGTTAGTTGTTTTAGTGATTTGGTTAGTCCTTCAAAATCAAAAGGATCTTTGTCTTTATTGGTTGTTTCACTTGAGGAAGCCTGGTTCCTCTTAGCAGAGGACTTTGAATCCTCTTGCGACTCATGTTCTAGAGTGCCAATTGAAATAAGATCCTTTTCGACCTTGAGTGCCATGGCAAAATTCTCTACCAGAGTGAGCTTTGCTTTGCGCTTAATGAAAACAAAAATGTCCCATGGCAGGGCCCTTGTGTAGTAATCAATTGTGATAGAATCATCAAGGGCTACAGCCATGGGGAACTTGTTTAAAATAGCGGTGACACATTGATTAAAATCCTTTACCTTCTCCTTGTTATTGCATTTCAACATGATGAGCTTAGTGAGGAGCATGGAAGGTGTATTATCATCTGAAAACTTGTCCAGAAAGGATTTCTGGAACTCGTCCCATGTTCAAATGGAGGAGATGGGTAGCGATTGATACCAAGTCGCTGCTTTATTTTCAAGGGTATGTGGGAATAGGTGGCATGCTACGTCATCATACTAGACCTTCATCATTTGCAGAGCTAAATAGAAATTGCTAATGTGGTCATCAGCTGAGGTCCCTTTCTTCGAGTTGAATTTGGGAGGTGTTTCTCAAAATGTCGGGGCATATCATGTAGGAGGCCTCTAAGATTTAAAGGGGATAGCACCATCCAAGCCAGTGATGGGGGATGGCAATTTGGTATAGGGTTGAAAGAGGGGCAGTGATCATTTCCTTATGATTCATTATCTGTACCTGACCTGCTGCTGTTGTGAGAGGGGCGTTTGGCTTCTCTTCTTAGCACTCTGAGATGTCCTAGATCTCTCTTGTTTCTCATGTTCCAGTTGTCTCCTAGGTTCCTAAGGAGACATTGGTTGTTGTAAAAGTTTATTTGGTCTATAAGGTAGTCCCCGACGTCTTGCCCCAAGATCCCATGAGTTCCCTTGGTGAGAGGTTGATCGTTGACAAGGGTTTCCTCAGTGATTCTTCAATTGTTCCCACGCACTTCCCTTCTATGTGTCTGGTTAGTCTCGCCAGTAAAGGTATTCTTAGGCTCCCCCTCTTCATCTTCCGTTTGGCTTTCCAACCCTTTAATAGATAGTCTTTCGATGACGTCTGCATAATCATCTAGGGCTAAGCCAATTAATTTCGATACGAAGTTAACTAGGACTCCCTGACGCATATGTTGAAGGTTGGAGGTGAGAGAGTTGGCTAGTGAGTTAGTGGCAGGGATACATCTTAAACCCCTAGCAAATTGGTGTGTGATAGGGAAAAATCCCCGAGCTGTTCATTAGTGGCTTCTTACATGGGAAGTTCCTCCCCTCCAAGGGTGTCTTCAAGGGGAGGAATTGGAGTTTCTTCCTGGAGGGGTTATGTGAAGGGAGGCCCGAACCGAGGGTTATACCATACCTCAGGGCATGTGGGAGGCCATGCTTGATTACTTCCTTGATGGGAAGTCTTTGTGTGAGGAGGGATATTAGTTCTTGCCATGATCCTCCTTCTAGCACCAAATCTGTTGATGGGATGGAATTTATCACCAACAGTCAAGGGGATATCTCCAGTGTAGGTTCCCAACTAGAGCCTACACCGAGTGTGTTGAAGATCCCTTCTGGTATGTAGGCCCAGCTGCTGCTCATTTTTGCAAAGCTAGCTTCGGATAGAGGTGTGATATAAACTTAATAGAAAGTGTGAGTTTTAAGAAACTCAAGAGAATAATTGAAAAGTATCCTATGTCATACATATATACCATGAATAGCAAGAAATAAGCCACACAGTATCACATAAAGTTACTGTTAGTAGGACTTTAAATAAGACTTGTGAAAATTAAAGAGATGCTAATTAACGATTGCAAAATCAGTTCACAATAATCAACCATTTACCAACATACAAAATCGTGCAGTCAAAAGAAAGATGATACACACCTAAAGAAATAGTTCATTAGCATGCATATAGAGTGAAATAAACCAAATACCATTCATACATAGAAAAACCAGATTTCAGGGTACGAAATAGCATGTCGATCGACCGCACATCAAGAAGCTCTCAGGGACATTCGATCCATCAAGTGTAGAAAATTACTCATGGTACCAACACATAGATATTTGAAGCATTCAATAGTGAAAAAATACAATTAACTCTTGTATTGACTAGAAGAACCAAACCTCTCTTAAGCACTGTGTTTATTACTATCCAAAAGTACCTCACTCAAAAAGCCCTTTCAAATGAGATGTGAAGTTACATTTATAGGATGAGAGAGACCTTTGGTCTACTCTTGACTCTTGGACTTCCTAGTGACCTTTCGGAAACCACATGACTCTTAGCATTCTATGTGACCTTTCATGTTCATAGAGTCTTCCATGCTATCATAGTACACACACAAAAGCAAAAGGAAATGGCTATCATCCTAGTTGACTAAGTTGCAGATGGCAAGTTCTAGAATGTTGAGCCCGAGCTTTTCGGTCAGGTAAGTGCGCCATATGTTGTATTCTGCCACGATGGGAGAGATTGGTGGTTGGCCTTCATCATGTCGGTGTAAGCATTCCAATGCATCCGATATGAGAGTATTTTTCTTGGCACATATATGATTGTTTAGGGTACCCAACTTGGTGTAGAGCCTCGCTGGTTCCACGATATAACACTTGATATTTTCCACTGAGGCCAACATATCTACTGTGCGGGCAATTCATCTATATGTTTCTATGAATGCTTGCACCTCATTGTTGATCTCCTCCTGATCTCTAACCTGTCTAATTTCTCCTATAGAAGAGGACCCATGCAGTTGGATCGCTGACTCAAGACTGCTAAACAATTGCCTGTAGGAAGCCAACACCCTTTCTGCATCTTTGACCAATTTTTCTCTAGGGTGCATTTTGATATGGAGTTGGACTCTAGTATTCTACATAGCAATCCAATCTTTCCTTGGGACTACTGTCGGGGCTTCAAGGTACTTTTCAGACCATTCATGTATTTTATCTAGGGCGGTCATGCCCTCTTTGAGCATGGAAACCCTTTCCTTTGAGTGAGTCTGAATAGCCACTATGGGAGCTATAGTGTGGTGCAGTTTTTCCATCTCCTCATAAACTACAACCATAGTCTCTCCCAGGATCTCTGTTTCTGATGCGACTACTGTTTGGAAATCAGCTGACCCTGTATGTAGCAAGCAGAGTGTTGTGATTTCCTCCTCCAAGCTCCTCTTCCCTTGTTCTTCTACACTGGCCTTTTGCTCGAATGCTTATAACTTATTTTAAAAATATATGATTTGTCTACTCATCTGGGCTATGTTGTGTTCTGTGGAAGCTACTAATGTTGTACGGGTAGAGGCCATCACTGGCAGGTTTGATGTGATATTTGGAATGATATCTATTGCCGTAGTTACCGATAATGGGTTAGTTGGGTTTCTCCTGCAAGATCTCTTCCTCTCCTGTATAATCTTGAGGTTGACTTCATAAAATGTGATTTTAGTTAGATCTAGAACCTCTTCCTCTTGATCCTCTGTGATGCCTAGCTCTAGGGGGGTAGGTGTTTGCGAGTGAGGGGAGGAATGGGAGGTACGTCCAAAGGAGGAAGCTCACTCTGTCTTAGGCTTCGATCGACCAACCTACTCATCTCTCCTTGTTCAATCACTACCGTTTCCTTCTCCTTGTTTGCCCTAATCTTCTCTTCTTGTTGCCTCCTTTCCCTTTCTGCTAATGCCCGTTGCCTTTCTAGCTCTTCCTCCATGTTCTTTAGTTCCTATTCTAACCTTTGTTGTTCATCTTGTTTTTTCTTCCCAGCTTCTTCCACTTGTCTCTGCTTTTTGGCCTATTCTTCCCTTTTTTTCTCTTCCTCATATTGTGCTCTCTTTTCTTCTTCCTACCTAATTTTCTCGTCTTCCTATCTTTTCCTCTCTATCTCGACTTGGCATTGAGTGTCAAGTTCCTGCGATTGTTTGCTTTCTAGTTCTCACTTCTTTCTTGCCAGTTTGGCATTTGTTTGTATGAGTGTAACTTCCTCTCCTTCGTTGTTGCTTAGAGGATCTTTCGCTTCTTTTCCTTTTCGTTTCCCTGATGTTTCGACTCTCTTTGGTCTTCTTTCTATGAGGCTTTCATCATCTTGGAAATCATTAAGGAGTTCATCTTCTATGGCTTGTTGCTCACTGGGGCTGATCTCCCTTGTGGAGTTATACCAGTTCCTAATTCTGTTCTCGAGGTCCTTCCTAGTGTGGGTGTAAGACCAACTGAATTTTGCCTTCTTACAGTGGGCAACTACGATCTTTTTGGGGTCGTACATTCTGTAATTCAGGGTCATGAAATGGCTCCTGTCGAGTTCTTGAACTTCTGCTTCGACCTGCTTGAAGTTTTCTACTACGTATGCACCAATAGTAAGAGGAAAAGGCAGTAAAGGTTTCTTATTACCTTTGTGCAACACTTTCGAGAAAGCCTGTGTCATCTGGTAGCAGACCTCTCGTAGAAGATTCCTTTCTATGACAAACTTGGGTAGAGTGTACAGAGCTTTGTGAGTACCAAACACCCTGACTACTATTCCCTCATCGATAGGGAACCAGTGAGCTACTTTAACCACGGTCCTCATGGTTCTTTTGGACATGCAAGGTGGATCTTCCCCAAACAACAATTGGTATAACAGAATGATAAATGTTTCAGTATCCATCATGGCTCTATAAGCCATGTCCCAAAAGACCTTGTAGTGGCAATGGACAAGTAGGGGTACTGATGAGTCCTAATTGCAGCTCCAGTGTTCAAAGTGGCACCTCGAATAGACAATGTCAAAGAGGTACGAAGACATATAAAATTTTGGGGGTTGTTCGGGGGCTAGGATTTGGGCAACAACTAGGTTGGTCCTCAAATACAATGACAAGATGCTCATCCAATTGAAAATAATCCCACGAGTGCCAATGGTATACATGAGTGGGACCCACGTGCCCTAAAACACATTGCAATCTGCCTTGCCATATAGTCAACACATCATTGCAGCCATTAGCTGATATACCCTACGTAGTCCTTCAGTCTTGTATGCTTGATCTGTCCTGACCAGGAACTTCGCAGGTTCTTGCCACCAATCCCTCAAGATGTTTTTCGTTAGGGTAGTGAATCAGACGAGCCACTTGGTTTTAAAAATCTATTGGTTTTCAGGAAATTTATAATAGGTGTTGATATTTGTGGAAGCAATGGTAACTATAGGTGCCCCATCATGACCCCTAATCATCCAGTCTTCTGGGCTTGTACACTATAAGACCCATTTGATGATTTTAGTGCATGGGAATATTGGTGGATGAGCTACCACTTTATGTAACCTTGACCTTTTGACGTTGAGATATACGTGAAAGTTCTCTTATGTCTCTGGGATATCCCTCTTAGAAAATTCTTCATAGATCTCATACCAGGAGAGCATGGTGGTCTTACTTATGTTGCACGTCATATCTGCGAAGATAGGTGGCTGTTCATCTGGATCTGTTTTCCACGTCCCACTTCTTAATGCACGTTGATGTTTTTGTAGTCAGGTGACCCATCTTGTCTTCAAAATAGGAAATGGATATGCACTCGAGCTCGAAGTCACATGGCATGTCAAAATTTCAATCCCACGATGAGAGAGAGGGCATAACCATAAATTGAAAATACCAAAAGCAAATGTAGCCAGTGAGAGGGAGGTTGTGGGAATGAGCGAGTCACAAGGTATCTAATGTGATAGTACAACTGAGGTCATAGGTTGGGCATGACTGTGAGGTCAAGATGCGAAGGGGCAGATTGTGGGTCACACAAAGAATGGAGGAGTTGCAAGGTCACAATGGTAGGAGGTCGCAGGGAAAGAAGAGTCGTGAGGTCGCAATGGTAGGAGGTCATGGGGAAAGGGGAGTCACGAGGTCACAATGGTAGGAGGTCGTGGGAAAGGGGAGTCGTGAGGTCGCAGAGTCACTGAGTCACGAAGAAGGGGATTCGCAAGGTTGCAAAGTCACAGAGTCGTGGAGGGAAGGATATTGCGGCCGCGAGGCGTGCAACTAAGGTTTAGATTGTCCCAGAGGAGGCCTCTGAACAACTTAGGGAGACTTGGGTCACTTTCAGAAGGAAAAAACCTCGGTTTCTTGATCTAATAAGGAGGGTCAGGTGTAAGGAAAATTGAAAACTTGAGTGAAGGAGTAGGGGAAGGCCAAGGTGATTTATGGGGCACAACTGTGAAGGAGAGGTAAGTAAAGAGCTAAAACCTAGGGTAGGAGGTAAGCCAGAGGTCAGGGAATGCAGCTCATGCCACTTGGAAGAAAATAATCATTGTAAGAGGGAGGACCGTTACTTACCGGAGTAAGACGCGCGCACAAAGTTAGGTCGGAGTTATTTGTGCATTCTGGTGCGACCAACAGATCTTTGTCAAATGCGACCAGGGTGCCCTCCTATTTATAAAATCATCGTACGTGTGGAGGTCGCAAGGGTCGTCAGGGTGTATATTACGACCTTGCAACTCAAGGGTCGCATGCAACTCAGGGGTCACGAATTCGCGTTGGAAGATGCAGATAGGAAATGTGATATTGTGACTTTGCGAGTCGCGAAGTCACATGGTCGCATGGTCGTAAAAGTTCCTGGCTCAAACTAAGGCAACTTTGCAACTCTGCGACTCAGAATTTCACGAGGTCGCGAGGTCGTGTGGAATATAGGTGGTTGGAAGTGCGACCTTGTGACTTTGCGACTGGCGGTTTGCTAAGGTCACAAGGGTTGTCTTAGTTGTCAGTATATGCTATAGTCGCGTTGCAATTATGTGACCCGGTCTTATCTCATGGACTTGCAACTTGGCTTAAATTAGCCAAAATTTGGAATTCCCTCGGATTTAATGACATTAACGAAACTTTGGGAAGGGCCTAACGGGGTCAAAGCTTAGGCTTGATGTAGGGGGTCCAAAGATTTTATAATTACAGGGATTTTTGGAGGTGTTATCACCACAGCTACAACAACTTCCAAATTCCCCCCCAACATTTCTGGTGAGTACCCCAATTATTTTTAATCGCAAGCTTGAAGGGGATAGCATATGCTTGCATTTTAAATTCATCCTTCAAACGAATTCGACCTAGTAAGTTTATTGAGCCCTGGGAAGGAGAAACTCGTGTTCGTCATGGTGACGAATCCTATGTTGTTTAATAATTTAACGAGTTCACCAAAGGTGTAACTCAGTATCCTTTTCATGTTTAGAGAGTTTGAAAAAGACACATAAAAGAAAACTCCACATGGTCCCTTTTCGTACGTTTTTACCTCGAATCCGAAAAGGTAGAAAAGAATACCCAAGGGAACCGCTTGACCATTTCAGCCAAGGAGTACCTTTTTTGTAAATAGTGCCTCCCATCCAAAAAAATGGATAAACTTAAACTGGGTTCACGACGTTTCACATCCGTTAATGAGTTCAAAACGATAAGGGCTTGGGCATCTTTTCATTTTTAAAGGGTCGAAAAAGAGCTGAAAGCGGACCCCCCATTTTTGTTCTCTTTAACGAGTCAAAAAGGGAAAAATACTCAGCAATCTTTTCATTGTTTATGCGTCAGAAAAGAGCTTAAAGGTGACTCGTCCTGGAGGAACTAGTGGTATAAAGGGTAGCAACTAGTTCTGGAAATGGGGTAACTGCTCAAAACATGTAATGGTCAAGAGACTGGATAATAGAACCACTCATCACTGCGGTCCCTCGAGAAAGGAAAAACAACTAAGTGAAAGCATATGATCGGCCAAACAGATATTGACGATGGAAGAAGAAAAACCAAGGGTCATCTGATGGAAGAGGATGATAGAATGGCAATCACAAGGGTTAAAATGGAGAAGGGTTCATTTTTACACAATATTGAACCATAACAAACTATGCTTGAATTAGGTTTCATGTTTACACAAGCTTGAAACGAAAAACTATGCTTGGATTTAGTTTCATTTTTACGCAAGCTTGAAATGAAGAACTATGCTTGAGATTGGTTTACATGCCCCCAACATAATGAAAGGGAGAGTCTCCTATAACTAGATAGAAGTCGATGCAGTGAAGCAGGACAATTATCCAACACCTTTTTAGCTTCGTCCAGATAGGGACAAAGGTGAATGTGGTGATTCCCTTCACATAACCTACATGGAAACTTAACTTTACTGCTAGGTGCATGCCCCCCAAGCTTGATTACATTCACCTAAGTAGACTACTCATGGCTATCAGGTGGATGGAATGAAGGTTCATTTACGAGATCAAGTGAAAGACTTGACTCTTATATTACGAGATCTAATCAAAGACTCGAATTGGAAGTTGGTGCCAGGGGTCTTTGTGTCATTTTTTAATGAGCTTGACACAAGACAAGAAACTCGTCTCAAATTCCTTGTTTCATTTTTAATGAGGTTGACACAGTAAAAGAACTATCCTCATGTTCCTTGTTTCATTTTTTTAACGAGGTTGACACAAGACAAGGAACTATCCTCATCTCTTGTTTCATTTTAACAAGGTTGACACAAGACCAAGAACTATCCTCATCTCTTGTTTCATTTTTTAACGAGGTTGACACAAGACCAAGACAGGTCAGGTTCCAATTATCCCAGTACATAATGTACAATCCCATCTATGTAATCATCAGTAGATGTCGAGATGGAACAGGAAGCCACATAATTGACCTGCAGCGAGGAAGGTACTGCTTGCAAACAAGAGCCGATAGGGGACGGTGGTTGCAAAGGAGACGCCTAGTGACCAATGAACGATAGTTGATCAATAGTCACAATTCTTCTTTTGTGTGGAAAAGAAACCACATAAAAAAGTGAAGAAACAAGAGCTCCCACATACACATAGTCGCATCCAAGGAGGAGATTGAAATCTAATGGACCTTAGACTACCATCACATCTATATAGACGATCTTTCTCCCAAAGTAATAAGGAACTGTGGAAGGATCCCTAAGGGTTGACTGGTTCCTCCGTTGAAAGCCAACAGATTCTAGGTGACAAGCACAAGTTGTGGGGAGCCCAAAGCTTGCCAAGTAGTAGAAGACATGGTGCTAACATATGCACCTTCATCTAATATAGTGCCAGGTACTACCATATTATAAGCTTGTATTGTGATTTGGAAAGGCACATAAGATGGGAGGTGGAAAGCAGTCAAGTGACTCCAATCGAAATAAACAAAAGAACTACTTGGTGGGGGTATCATATGATTGCCCCCATGCTGTACAAGAATAGGAGAAGGACTCTCCTAAACAACTGGGATGGGAGGGTCACTCTTTGATTCATGAGAATCTGAGGAGAGAAGAAGAACATGATCAGTATGACCACCACTCTCTTCTGTAACAGAGTGAGAAACTGGTGGCGAAATCAAGTCGACACTCTTTTCGACCAATGGTTGGTCAAGAACAGACAAAAAAGAGTCTCACTGAGGAATATAAAGGTAGGCAAGAGATGAATCCAAGAAAATTTCTTTACCAACAGGGAGAGGGTTAGAAGAAAGCTTCTGATAACTAACAGGAAGTTGGGGTTGAGGAGCTGTAAGGTTTTCCTAAACTTTGGAAGCTTTATCCATAAGAGGACAAAGGTGAAGAAGATGCTCTCCTTCACATAACCTACAGGAAAATCTAATCTTTCCTTTCTTCTTAAGATCATTATCCGAGGGTGTAGCATCGACATGATCTTTATAGGTCTATGGGGATGGTCGACCAAGATTTTGAGACCTCACCTCTAAAACTCTGGGAATGCCTGGACAGTCTCGGAGGAGATGGTCACCCTTACACAACCTGTAAGGGAATTTGACCTTCCGTGGAGGAATAGAAGGTTTGCCTATAGGAGGTGCATTTGGAGTAGCAACCACACGGTCAACCTCTTGCATAGCTAGCTTCTTATTCTTCGTAGCCTCCTGGTTACTAGATTTGAAGCTTTAACAAGGCAAAGTAGAAGAGGAAAGTGAAGAAATAGGGGAAGAGGGCAAGGAGTCAACCTTAGAATCATCGTGACATGATTTGAATGAAGGAGATGATGGGGCGAGAGTTGGGACACTCAGGATCACTGAGGTCGAAAATACCTAAATAGGTAAACCAATGGTTAATCCAGGAAGGGACAACATTACCATATAAAGAGCACCAGTGTTTCCAAAAGAGGGAAAAGGACCAAGATTCCCATCCGAAGGGAATCCTTGACTAGCGGACTTCGGAAATGTTGCCATTGGAATTGACCCTAAAGAATCACTAAGGAAAATAACTTAACCAGGAATATTTCATGGCTAAAAAATTTTAGAACACTGAAACAAAACTTTGCCTTTTCATGTTTTAAGAGTCGAGAAAAGGATGAAAGGTGACTCTATCACTTCTGATTGGAAATGATCTCGAAAGGACAAGTGCTCGAATGATATTTTAAGTTTAATGAGTCAAAATATCAAATGACTACTCTGGAACACTAGGCAAAAGGTTTACCAGACAAATCGTAAAACTGCATATACACCTTGGTAGTAAAATTAAAGAGAAATGACCAAGGACTTCCCATACGGTAGCTAATCTTCCCAAATGTTGTTTTTGATGCGTTATGATTTGTAAGGTGGTAGACTCGGCTTCCTAAGTATAACAAGATTGCAACCTAGTGGGGTCTCTCGTTATATAGGCGATGGTACTGTGAGCACAAGTCCGTACTAGCACCTATCGAATCACAAAAAGAGAAATCTCCCAACCTTAGTGAAAACAATAGCCACTAGGTTTAAAGACGTCGAAACACATCTCTGCATAGAGCTCTAGATATATGAGTGTTAAGTTCAAATGCGTTTTTAGATTAATTCGATAAATTTTAGCAGTTTATCTTGAATTAGATCTCAATTTCAAGGCCCTACTGAAAGTATCTTCAAAAACTCCTAGAATACAACTAAATGAGTAAAGAAACTATTTATTTTCAATGAACAACTAACTAAAGAAAAGGGAGAGGTTCATTTCAAAGCAATCAAAGCAACAAGCAAGCAAATGCAAGAATGGTACTTTCCATTATTTCAAAAGCAAACCAATCAAGAGGAAAGAGAAATGCTTCTATCTTTTAGTAACTTGCAAGCAATCGAATTAAGAAAATGAAAAATACATCCTTTGCTTTTCAACTTCTAAATGTCAAGAATTTACTAATGCAAAAGATTGTTCTCATTTCCTAATGAAAAGTGAATGTGATATTTTGTTTTCTCGAATAGATGACAAGCAACCAAATGCAAAATTCAAAACAATGTTAGTTTTAAGTCCTATTCAAATGAAATCAGTCAATAAGTGAAGAGAAACATTCCACTCAGAAACTAATAAAAAACTTAAAACAAATAATATGTTTCTTTTTGCAAAACTTGAAAGCTTTCTAACTGACTGGGAAGCAATGTGATCTATGCCAAAGTGACGGAAGGAAACCAAACAAACAAGACTTGAATATTTTGATAACCAAACATCACATACCAATCAAGAATATGAAAGAACAATCAATACGGAAAAGCCTCAAACAAATCAAGGGATCACTTCAAACACAGCTCAAAGGTCCAAACGAACAAGCAACCGAAGAAAAAGCTAATGTTTCAAGAAACCCTAAGGTGAACAAGTCACACAGTTCAAAAGGAGAAATCTCAAGGGAATGAAACCAAGAGTCAAATATTCCAACAAACAACAATTTGATACACAATAAATAGGCAGAAGGCAAGTTGAGAAGGATAGGACATGCTGGCCAATCAAAAAATAGAACTTCAAAATAAAAACCTACATGAATCTTCGTGAGTGTCAAACTCATAACCTGCATTGATAATGAAAAGTCACACCCCCTCAACTAGAAACTTGCGACGTCGTTGTAGAAGTACACCAAGAAACAACGCCGAGCATAACTCAAAGCCCATCGTGACTGTCAGATGGTTTAATCGCGCCAAACAGTAGAAAGTGCAACTAATTAAATAGAGCAGACACGACTATCATCATGGTTGTCATAAAATAAAAGGTGATTACCCTAAATCAAAGGAAAAATTTTAAAATTCAGCTGAGAAAAGGCTAGACCTATCACTTATGATAGAGGGAAGACTACCAAGAGTATTCATACAACCCACAATATGGATAATTGTACCCAAAAAGTAAAGGGGACAATAAACAAGCAAAGAAAAATCAAATCAAGAGACAAAAGACACAGATCCCCAATGGAGTCACCAACTTGTGAAGCAGGCAGGTTCCCTCTGCGGACAAAGGCAAACCCTCTAGCCCTAGAGTGGGTCTAGTCACATCAAGAACAATATCAATGAAAATTCCCTTAGATAGTTAATGTCATGAAGGCCTACCTTCAAATCCTTGTTTGATGAAGTTCTCATAGTGTTGCTCCAGCTCTCTTCTAATGACTTTTGTACCTGAAACAACATATAGAGAAGAAAAACGAACATAATATAATACGAGAAAAATGATCTACTTAAAGGGTCAAGGAACTTCAAGCTATCAATATGAAATTTGACATAAGGTATAAGAAATAAACCGTTGATTTGTATTAATATGAACTGAAGTAAAAATTACAACCATGCCTTGACATTGTAAGTCTCCTTGAAAGGTCCTGCCAGCATGTCTCCGCAAGAATTCACTCATGAATTGTCTCCCAAGAGGATGAATAACTCTCTCTTCTACCCAAAAGGAAAAATTATGATGCTAGAACACTCATATAATCAAGCCAAATCCTCAAAAAACTATCCCAGGCTAAGTTACATTAGAAGCTACTTCCAAACTCTAGCCAAACTCTCCGACTATCTCCAACTACTACTATCACTGCCACTAGCAGATCTCAGCTATGAAGGAGGTATTCATAGGAGGAGGAGCTTCCATAAAAGATAGGAGGAAGAGCTTATCACTTTGGGAGGTTACACAAAAGGTGGAACAACCATCCTAAAGGAGAGAGTCGAGCTCATCTGATCCAACAATCAACCCTAGGAGCACCCATTAACAATTTGTTAAAACAAACTCACCAAAACTAGCTCGTCGCGAGTGAAACACAGGGACAGAGAGATGACATCGCTAGGCTTAGTTCAATCTTGGCCATCTTCGTGGGTGGAATAACTGATGACCTGTGACGACCCAAAACCAGAGGTTAAAAAGGGTCGCTCCAGGAGTAATGAACTGAGGTATTCTTCCTGATATGACAAGGAAGACACTAACACATATTTTGCAACATGACATAAAGCATATGCCAATAACATGGACCAGCAGTGTCAGAGATCAGGGAATGTGAGGTCAATGACAAAATACTATGTAACAATATGTTAGGGAATATTTCCAAGAATATTCTCTATGAGGAATATTTAAGATTCCCTAGGAATAAAATTTTGGTGTCAAAGATATGTCAAGTTTATACTCATTTGAACCATTTTTTTCATAAGAAACATGATGGCATGGTCCATTTCTTCATCTGAGTAGCCAAATTTATGTCAACCCATATAAGAAAATTGTTGAGGAATATTTGAGATTCCCGGGAAGACTAGATTTGATCGAGTTAGAAAGGCGTCGAGCTTATAGTCATATTTCACAAATTCTCGGAAGGAACACAATGGCACAGGAAGTTCCTTCATCTGAGTAGTTGATTTTCATGCCATCCCCAAACCTGGAGGTATAAGATGCATTGTTTCCATGTCTTCATTTTAGTTTTGTTGAGAGGATGACTTGCATTTGAGATCCATGTATGCCACTTTGTGAGAGGATCATTGTATGCCACTTTATGTGAGATATTGTTCCTTTTTCATGCTGGAGGAGAGCTTATATAAGTGAGAGTTCTTATAGGAGAATGTCTCGTGGAGAAACATGCCACTCTAGTTAAGGGGGTTCATCCTTGTATTGACAAAGATTACATCATGTACTCGTCATCATCTTGTAGCAACTAATGAAGCAACCTCCCCACTCTTGACATCAGGCCCATAGATGTAGCCCACACTAGGTGAACTCCATTATCATATCATGTGTTTATGTGTGCTTCATGATTATTTATTCCTTGTTTCATGTTGATGGTTTGATAAAGTTGTTTATAATATGAATTTCTCATAATTTCATAAGAAAATGTAAGTGTCAGTAAAAGGTCTTGTATGATGGGGATTTTTGTTTGAAATTCTTGTATGATGGGGATTTTTGTTTGAAAGCATTCATGAAAATTTCTCAGATCAAGTGGTATCTATGTGGTCTATAATTTTTTTCCATGGATTGTGAATTGAGCATGCAAGAAAGGAAACATAGGATCAAAAATATCTCTTCGAGGCCTTATACAGGATGGAAAGCATGGTAGATATAAATGTATGCAGAGTATGGGAAGAAAATGGAAAAATAGGAACAAGAGAAAAATAGAGTAGAGGAAGATGCCCCATCTCCATATTCGGGAGAATATTCTTCTCATCATTCAAACGAAGAAATCAATCAGATCCTTCAAGAAGAGAATTTTGAATTGAGGAAACTTCTACAAAAATTCGAAGAGGAGAAGTAGAGATTGCAGCTTCAATTATGAGCCACGGAAGAGGCCTTGGAAAAGTTGAAGTGCAACAAAGGTTTAGCGAAGCTATCATCACCTGCTTCAGAATCGACAACTGAGGTAAACAATGTTGATAGTTCTTCAATTTTATTTTCACATGATGTTATTTCTGTTGGAAGCCTTGAGGTATCCATTTTAGGATTGGGGTACACTGAAAGAGAATGCTTGAAGGTAGTAGAAACAAGGGGTTCTTTAGGCAAAGAATCCAAGCCATTGCCCAAATCATCAAGGCAAGAGAATGATGAGAACACATCACAATATTCCCATGACAATACACATTACAGAGGAAGAGTTGAGGCAAGCTATCATCGTCAAGATTGCAGTAGAGACAACCAAGCAATGTATAAAATGTCTAATATTAAAAAGTTCATTTTTATTACAAGCAAATTGGTAATAGTGAAGAAAACGTGTGGCATAGAAAACCATGTATTTTTTGTGGCTTGTATAACCATGTGGTTTCCAAGTGTTGGAAGAGAATGGAAACAAGGAAAAAGATAACACATGTAAACCATTCTCCACATCAGGGAAGGAAGAAGGTTAAGCAGGTTTGGAGGAAGAAGAATTTTTGCAACCATTGCAATAGAGCTGGAAATCAAAGAGCCACATGTTGGAGGCTCCATACATAGAAGCATCTCAAGAAGGAAAAATCACCTGTGTAGGAAACAATTGATAAAGTTGTTCACAATCAAATCAACTCCAAAATTATGGTGCTTTCACTCTGTTGAGTGAGAGATGGTTTTATTAGAGAATATATTTTCATGACTTCATTTTGTAAATCATATGTTGTGAAATGATTGTAAAAGTTATGGAGTGTTCTCCATCACTTATGAATTCAACATGTATTGGTTTCTATTATGGTTTTGATGTAAAATTTACCAAAGAGTGTGTTATAAACTATTGGAAATTATGGGGTTTGCTTGGGTCATGTTTGGTATTTTAATTGAACACGTATTTTTCAATATGTACTACAAGTTTGCATAAGAGTATATGTGTTGGTTCAACACTTATGGCTTCAAAGAACAAAGGTGAAGGAGAAGGAAGTGTGGCCTATTAGGGAACTTATTGTGAAGATAAGGGAGTAAAATAGATTGCAGATAATGTCCATGCTTTTGCAGGACCAAAATCTCCTTAGAAAGGAGGAATGATCCAGGTGGCTCTAAAAGTATGCAAAAATCAAAGTTCTCGGATTTCCTCAAAATTAGGACCAGTTCAAAGAGATCATCGTCCTAATTCCAATGACACAAACAACACTAAAACCTGAGTATATATGAGAAATTTATTGAGATTACCAAAAAAGAAAAGTTAAAGTCAAAAGTCAACTAGAGGGTGCCATGTGGCACTCCCACAGGCTTCCACATGGCAGCCAATTAGCAGACCAAGTGGACCACATTAAGTGATGTGGAAATATCACAAGTCAACACATGGCATGTAGGTGATAGAAGTGGCATATGATGTGGACCAATGAGAGGTTGCCACATGGCACCTCAAATTAGGCACAAGTGGCCTTGGCATGGTGCAACCTACATTTTTGTCTTATTCTCATAGTTTGGGAAGTAGTTACAATATGGTAATACATATACCATATATTATATGGTTTAAAAACTATATTAAAACCAAATTTGGGCTTTAAAGCCATATTAAAGAAAAATTGGGAGTCAATGAGTTTTGAACCCAAAACCTCTCCAACAACAAGTTACTTAATTTGACTGTGCCAACCATTATGCCAACCACACACTTTGTCATATTCACCCAAACATTTTGTTATAAACTGTCATTCAAATGGTTCAAAGGGGACCATGGAGAATACATGAGAGATGAGGACACAAATAGGGAAATGAAGACATGAATCTCAAGAAGATTCGAGGAGTGTTGTTAGAGAATATGTTAGGGAATATTTCAAAGAATATTCTCTATCAGGAATCTTTAAGATTCACTAAGCATAAAATTTTGAAGGTGTTGGAAATATTTCGAGTTTATACTCATTTGAACCAGTTTTTTGCTAGGAACATGATGACATGATTAGTTTATTCATATGAGTAGCTGAACTTCAATCAATCCATAGAATATAATCTTTGGGAGATTTCTGTGGAGACCAGATTTGAACAAGTAAAAAAGGGGTCATGTTTACAGTCATATTTCATAGTTTTTCGCAAGGAAAACAATGACGTAGGCAGTTCCTTCATCCAAGTAACTTATTTTCAGGACATCCCCAGACTTGGAGTTATAAGATGAACTGTTTCCATGCCTTAATTTGATTTTTTCTAAGAAGATGAAGATCCATGTATGCCACTTTGTGAGAGGATCATTGCATGCCACTTTATGTGAGATATTGTTCCTTTTGTAATGTTGAAGGAGAGATTTTATGGGTGATAGTTCTTATACAAGAAAATATTGTGGGGAGGCATGCTAATCTAGTTAAGGGGTTTCATCCTTGTATTGACAAAGATTAGATCATGTACTCATCATCATCTTTTCAGCAACTAATGAAGTGGCCTGACCACTCTTGACATCGGGCCCAAAGACATAGCCCACACTCAGTGAACTCCATTATGATATCCTGTGTTTATATGTGGTTAATGATTATTTGTTCCTTGTTTTATGTTGATGGTTTGTTGAAGTTGTTTATAATATGTATTTCTCATAATTTCACAAGAAAATGTAAGTGTTAGTAAAAGGTCTTGTATGATGGGGATTTTTTTTTTGAAAGCATTCTTGAAAATTTTCTGGATCAATTTTTTTCAACAAGGGTCCATTGTTTCTTTTTAATGTGCTTTTTATCCTAGGATAGCATAGTTTGACCCAAAATTGGGTCCTTGACCATTTGGAGTGTGCTTTTTATTGAGTCAGAGGGACTTACTGTATGAAAATCTGGGAGTAGGATTACATCATTGAGGCCAATGGATAGGTTAATATCCGTACTTGATAGGAGGGCTAAAGCCTTCACAACTTGCACTCGGATAAAGGACCAAGAAGGGATTTGAAATAGCCAAATGTGGGATCGAATGAGTAAAAGAGGGAAATGAATCTAGAAATGACTCAAAATTGAATCACACACATAAAACCATCAATACAAGTCAAAAGAAATACATAGGACTCATGAATTACAATCAAACCTCGAAATGACAACAAAGTGACAACTATGACGTCTATGACCAAGTGGTGCACTGAGCTATAGGAATGTGTCTAGCACATATTCTAATGATATGTAAGACCATATAATGTAGAAAAATGCACCAGAACTAACTTTGGACTTGTGCAAAGGTGTGATACATGTAGGAGTGAAAATCATAAAAGCAACACCTGTGACATGAGGAAAACATAATATGACATTTGAAAAACACAAACGACCTTGGAAGAGACACATGACAGAGTGAAGATAATATGAAAACTCCATTTATCAAAGTAAAATAAATTCAAAATGATAGCTGCGAATATGAAAATGACACTTGTGAAAGTGAAAATGCGCAAAAGACGACTGTTGAGAAAACTTGCCAAACAAACATACAAACTCAACAAAGTGAGGGGGAATGTCAACAAAAGTGTGCACTAATTGTCGACATGAGTTGAAAATCACACTAAAACTATCTTGGTGGATGGTTCTATGCCTGTTCAACATTGCATAAAGCCAGTGCTGCCATGAAATCATCGAAGACTGAGCATGTCTGTGCAAGTGACTTCATAGTATAAAACTAGGAAGAATACTTGAACGCTTTGCAAAACATGAAATGATCATGGAGTAACCATAGAATGATAGATTATAAGATTCTCAATAGGCTAAAAAATTCAAGTGTGAGAAAATTTTTGGAGGGTGTTATCGCAATGAAAACACTTAGCGACACACTAGTAGAACTCTAGCTTCTCTGTTTGGGTTTAATTCTCTAAGTGTAAGGTCTCTATATTTAAGGAAATATCAATTCACCTTGTAGATTACCTAGGATTCCCTAATTTACCCAATTAGATATATATAGTCCCTTCCATTCCCTTACTCGGTTAAACACATATCAAGACTTGCCAAATCACAATTGTTTCGATCTAGGAAATTGCAATATGTGCAGTGCATTTAAGATATTCAGAGTATGAGTTTTCATTTATGGTGTTGCTCCACTGCTCACAGGCCTGGATAGTACCCCAACAGGGTCACAATAGGAGCATAAGCATTGCTTTGTTGCCAGCGAACCTAGACAGTACCTTGATGAAAGTCACTTGATTCACCTCCATTTGTAGGAAGCCTTTATCTTCTTTCACCCTTTATTTATTTATTTAATAGGACTATGCTTTGGCACTTATTATTCTCAATAGGTGGAAGAAGGATCCTAACTTATTGAGAGCAGTGAGGTTTCCCCTTCAAAGAATTATTTATATAACCTCTGATATTGGTTTGGTCACTTTATATTTTCCTCTTATCCTTTCTCTACTAGACTAGATCAACAAGAAAAACACTATATACATACAATACCGAGTTGAGGGATGAGGATCCTAAAATAGATATGGGCTTTATAGTATGAGAAAATGCTTTCCATTCGATTGGAGCATGTTTTCCATTTAGACATCATTGACTTTAAAGATACATAAACCCAAGATAAAGAAGAGGTAACATATTAGCCAAGCATTGTTTGTCATCACAACTTCCCTTTTCAAGTTTTGCCACATTGTTTTTTGAGCTAAATAAGATCATCTTTCATGCAAATTCTTACTAAAAAAAAAGGATAATACATGACAAAAAAAATGAAGGAAAACTAAAAGAACAAAGCAAACGGAGGTAGGACATAAAAGTAACATGAAAAATATGCAATAAGGAAACATAAAAAAGCAAAGACTCAATGGAGAGAAGGATATAGGGTGGATTCAATGCAAGGGAAACTAAATGCATCATCTAAGCCTACTCCTAACCTAACTAGCTAGAAGGTCAGGGATACGGGTAATGATATTTCCAATGAATCCACCACCATTCACGACCTTCAAACACAAAGATGAGAGAAATTAAAACCGGTATATATTAATGTGTAACATAAAATATAGAAGCTTGTAGATCTTGCAAAAAACATTGAAGGTATTTCTTATTAACAAAATAATGTTCCATACTGACAAAGTTTCACCAGTTTTGAGCTTTACCTTATTGATTGAAATATTCATCGTAGAAATCTTGAAGGCTAGCTGCAAACACACATTCATCTGTGTTTTTAGTTCTTGCAGACATCAGAAAATATTGAAACTTGTTATTTGCAACGAATCTCACCATGTAATATTTCCCTAACCAATTAGTAATTGGAGCATGATATTCATAACAACAATTTTTAAGATATTGAAACTGATGAGAAGATAAATTCTTATTTAAAACATTCAAATCACAAAGAGAATACCCAGTATAATGCTCAGATTGGTCTATTAACATATAAGGTTCTTGAGTCTTTATCAACTCCCTTGGTATCCAATTACATATAAAATCAACAATATGAAATCTTAGGGCATTTAAAACAATTATTGAAATTCTGAATCCAAGAAACCAATTATGATGCTAAGTTGAAAAATATTAGAAACATGTGTCAAATCAAACCCAATACTTATATCAACACAAGGGTTTTGGTTGGCTGAATCATTGAAGCAATTGCAATCACTCTAGAATAGGAAATGTTCCATTGAGATAATTAGCTTCATGACATGCATAAAAAATATAAAAGGATGATCAAATTTAGAAGGGTTTAAGAGAGAAAAATTCTTCAACCAAAAATGACCTTTATTTCGATAATGATAGTGACAAGTTATAAAGTTGTAAAGGTCTACGAAAGATGTTCTTTCCAACCCTTGGTATATCTCAAGGGGTTTACATGAAAAGGAAATAACCAAAAAAGAACCTTTCATTCGATCAGAAATTGTATCTTGAAAATCCACTTGAAAATATTAGAAGTCCTTTAAGAATGAACTTGTAACCAATGGATGGATGTTAAGGAAAGAATTATGTGCGAAAATATAGATCCAAATTAGTTCATATATATCAATGGGATTGCAAGGGCCTAACATAACCATCAAAAAGATCTGAAGTGCTTTGACTTCCTGACAAGTCTCATAACTTTTTGATGGTAGACCATAAAATTTAGGTGGCCTAGAAAAATCAACAGGTAGATATTCACCACTATTATCTGATGTATCAATGAAAACACTGTGAATGCCACCGGTTTGATCATATTTAGGATTAAGCATATTGTAGTGTTGATGGATAGAAGGTTGAGATAAGTCAACCTGAAAAATCCCTTGATCACTTAGGGTTGGAACATATTCCTCCTTACTTATGAAAGATTCACAATTGAATAGATCATGAATAATAGATCAAAACTTTTCATCCTCTAATTTTAGTATCACACCATCCTATACCTGATTACAACCATGATCATCCAAATAAATTTCAAAAGGATTTAGGGGGGATGTTAGTGTGAAAAACTTGTCAAACATATCTGAGTACAATGAATCATGTGCTAGAGGCGAAGAAGGATTAAAAGACTTATGAGGAAGAGCAAAAGTTGTACTTAAATCATATTGAACTTGAAAGAAAAACATATCAACATCATTGTCATCAATATAATGATCAAAGATAGGGATACCAATATGACACCCAGATTGACCAGGATCTTCCAAATATTCAAAAACCTCACAACTTACTACTTCAGATTTGTCATCCAAGGATGTATGAATTAAATAAAATTCAGTATTATTCTAATTTAAAAGAACACCCCGATTCACAAATGGAGTTTGTAAAATGTGAGAAACAGATTATGAATCGATGCCTTGGAAATCCAAGGCCTCAGAAGAAGAGAAGATATCATCTGATATACCTGAATTTTCACCACCATATGCATTAATGGAAATAGGGATGTCACAATGATTGTTATTCAAAGTCTCAACTCGGATGCAAGGTTCAAAGTCATTTGACAAGTTATCAAGTTTAGAATATTAGAGATAAACTAGAAAGGTAGGATTATCACCTTGCAAGAGGGAGGGAAGATAAGACATACCTTCAACACTTTTCTCCTCTACATTTGAAATACAACTACCTCATTCTTGATTACCATTTGAAAAACTAGGTTGAACATCATTAAAAGTTGAAATAGGTTGATCAAGAGGATTATGAAACAAGGGATCATGAAACATAGGTGGTAGAGGTTTTAGATTATCCGTAGAGAGAATAAGGCTTTCATTTGGATCATACTCAAGACTAGAATTATGTGCATTAATATGATCTTGAAAACTTGAGGGATAAACTTTCACTTTGGGTTCCATACAATTATTGAACCATTCCAAGTTTTCCTCAGTAGGATGCCGATCATAAGAATTGGATGGATGTTGAAAGGACAGATAAATAGTTTGATTTTCATATTTCCAAAATTTAACATCATCACCAGGGGGCACCTAAATTAGTACTAGAAAAGGAGGAGGACATGGAACAAAAGAAATAATAGGTTCCTTGTCAGAAGATTGAGGTATCCCATGGTTAGAAAAATTTAGGGAGAGAGAATCATCTGAGCGTTTGCATTCAAAACATTTTAAAGAAACTAGAATAAAATTCCAGTTTTTTTCCATAATGAAATCTAAATCAGTAACTCCCTTAGGAAATTAACAGCAAAGTTGAAGAGACCAATTAATAAAGTCCTCTACAAATTCACTAGGTTCCATTCTAATAAAATCAATTCTATCACATATACCTTAATAATCATACCTATCAAAGGCTTCATGAAGCTCCTTAAAAAGTTGGTCAAATGAATGGATAGAAGTAGTAGGTAATGTATGTCACTATTTCTTAACTTGACCTTTGAATATGAGGATGAACAACCTAGCCATGAAATCTTTACAATGTATTCCATTAGAGAGACAAAAATGCATAAATGGAAAGAATTGTTCTAGGATAGTTAGTTCACTCTCACCATCAAGCTTAAATTGAGACAAGCCATGAATGATTTCCATAGGGATGGTAAAATCAAGCTCTTTAGGAAGACATCCCAAGATTATGATTTGGAAAAGAGACATTTAAGATAAGATATTCAAAGCAAACTCAATGGGCACAAATTGTCATCTATACCTCCTTATAGCACCAAAATGTTGATGGTGTTGGATACTGCCAACATATAGGGGGTATCCTCACTGTGAAGTCCCAATTAGACCTCAGACTGTTTGGAGTAGGATCCCTGTCTAGAGTATCGACCTAGCCACCATAATACAAAGGTCCATATTGGTTTCAGAAAATAACATAAGAGATTATATACATAAACCTTGAATAAGAAAGTATGTTGACATTGTGAAACATCGATTGCATTCTGTAAAAGGAGACCTTCATGAGGGGGGGAGAAAAAAGTGAGCCTCTAGATAGAAGTAATAGTACTAACCTAAGAGAAACACATGAGCAAATAAAGATTCACTAGTTATCTAGTGAAATAGTTCACATAGACACAATGATAATTAAAAAACATAAAACACACCTTCAACAAGATAAGTACCAAGGCCACATAAATAACTCAATTTCCTTAGTACATATGAAAAAAACATATATGAAAAATATCTAAAGAATAGTCCTAAGACATTCATAATGCATGCATGACAATGTGTTGGCTCATAGAGCTTCAATGTTAGGTGAAAGATCCAAGTACACAGTTACAATGGTGAAGCACTGGTTCCAATAGTGGAACATTAAGTCACTTCTTTCTTCTCCAAAGAATAGTTTTCTCTCCTATGCCAAGTAGAGAAGCCAAGATTAGCTCTCCAAAGATTAAGCCTCTAGAAAGCCCCATTTCTTGAGCTATGAGGCTGCTTTTATAATAAGTGGAATGAACTTTCATATCCCCATGACTCTTGAATCACCCTCATGACTCTTGGACTTATAATGTGTTCTTTGGACTTAAAAACAACTCTTGAGCTTCTAATGACTTTTAGGCTTCTCCTACAGAAATTTTGTACATATATGACTATGTCAATCTTCATGTTCCACATATGACTCTTGGACTTCCACACATTACATTTTGTCCTTTTCTTGAAAAAAATCATTACATATTGCGATGACACTTGTACAAATTACAACTTGACAATGATGACACAAACTTCATGATGAGGTGGCAATGCCAAGTTGCATTCCTTGCTGCTTCATCTTGCATTCTTGATTATGTATATGATCTATGCTTCATATCAATTAAGGATCCATTTTTTTTCTCATATTTTCTCTCCAAAGGGCCTTTGATTAATATCGAAATCCTCTTAGTCATCTTGTAATGTCTTCTTTCTGTTTCAATCCGCAGTCTACTTCATGTCCTCATGATAGATCTCTTTTGTTCTTCTTCTCTATAGGTGTTTCTCTATGCTTTCTCCTTGCTATATGCTCTTGATCATCACCTTTTCATGTTAGGAAGGTACTCTTGAAAATAAATATCATTCATCACAAGGAAAAACGAGTCTTATAATCATCTATTCTATCACTACCTAGATCTTGGAACGATCTGCTCATGATAGGCCCGTGAGAGAGTTAAAAGAAAAAGTCTTGATTAGGAGGGCATAGTCAAACTCATTAGTGGCTTAGAGAGGTTCCATTGTTCATTTTTACTATGCCATGGACTATGAAGAGGAGCTCTCCTTGGTCCAACGCAGTGAGGCAAGTCAAAGGGACAAAGTGGAAAGCTTCATGCTTCAAGGTTGTGCCATGCCATGCTCTCCAAAGGAAAGAGAGGAAGGATTAAAAACATAGTTTGAGTAGTAAAGGGTGAGCGGAGGCATCCTTTAGCCTTCCTTACTATGTCATGCACTCAAAGGATGGGAAAAATGAATACTTAGAGAACATGAGTGCATTGGGAAGGAGGGAAGATGAAAGATTCATCCTTCAAGATTTCGCTATGTGCTCAAAGGGAAAGGAGACTTTCAGGAGAGTGCAGTTTGACTATTCAAAGATAAGAGGAGGCTCCCTTCAGCCTTCCCTACTGTGTCATTTTCTCTAGAGGGAAAACTCGGGTAATTTTGGGTGTATGAGCACTTTTGGAAGGAAGGAAGGTGAAAGGTTCAACCTTCAGGAATGCATTATGTGCCTAAAAGGGAAGAAAGCTTCAAGGAGAGAGTAATTTGAGTGGCCAAAGGTAGAGAGGAGCCTTACCTCAGCCTTCCCTACTATTCCATGTGCTCTAGAGGAAGAGGTTAGACCAAGATTTGGTGCAGAGCACATTGGGGAAGGGGGAAGGGTGAGGTTTTAGCCTTCGGGAAGACGCCATTTGCTCAAACGAAGAGGAGGCTTGAGAGAAAGTGAATTTTTTTCAAGAAGGGGTTACTATTGATTTTTAATGCGATTTTCATCCTAGGATAGAACATTTTGACCTGATAATGGGTCCTTGAGCATTTGGAGTGCACTTTTAATTGAGGGAGGCCATAGGGATGAAGCCACATAACCTAGGAGGGTTTTCACTGTACTGGGAGGATAGGAGGATCTTTAGATTACATGTTTTTCCTTTGCAAAAGGGTGAAAATGATCCATGTTGTTAGATAGGAGTGCTCTATGTGCCATGCAGTGCAAAAGTGAGAAAAATCAGTGAAGTGAGTCAGTATGAGAAAGAAGGGCCAAGTGACTGCCCTTGGGAGGATCATAATGTGCAGTAATTTTGGGTAATCTTGAGAGGGACTTATTGCACCAACCTTTGGGAGTAGTATTACATCATTAAGGCCTATGGATAGGTTGAGATCCACACTAGATAAGAGGGATAGAGGCTTCACAACTTGCACTGGGCTAAATGACCAAGAAGGGATCCGAAATGGCTAAGTGTGGGATTGACTGAGTAAAAGAGTGAAATGCACTCAGACATGGCTCAAACATGGATCACACACATAAAACCATAAAATGTAGGCTAGAGTAAATACAAAATACTTATGAATTAAAATCACACCTCGAAACTCCAACAAAGCGACACTTATGTCTAAGTGAAATAGTTGAAATGACACATTATTCCACTTAGAACACAAGTTACGACAACTATGATGACTGTAACTAGTGCGTTAAGATGTAGGAATGTGACTAGCACATATTCTAATGATATGTAATATGATATAATGTATAAGAGTGCAACAAAAATAACTTTGGTGTTGTGTAAAGGTTTGATACATCTATGTTGGGATAGGGTCCCCAGGGTCAGTTCTAGGATTAGTTTAACCAATTTTTATAAAATTTTTGTAAAGAATGTAAAGTATCTGCGAAATGTGGAAGCGGAGTGCCCAGTTAATGGGTAAGTGATAGGCTGGTTTTTAGACTCACCCATAGGCCACAAGCCATGGTAAATTATCGCAAAAAAACTATATATATATTTTTCCCATCCAATACCATTGCCCACGACCTATGGGTGAGTCTTAAAATTGACCTATCACTCACCCAAAAAACGGGTTAAGTCCCCTTTGAATCCTACTTAACTACGTGCTTCGCTTCCACATTTCACAGAATTTACATTCTTTATAAAAATTGGTTAAACTAACCCCAAAACTGACCCTGAGGACCCTATCCCAACAATTTATGAGTGAAAATCACAAAACCGACTCCTATGACATGAGGAAAATATAAGACGGCACTTGAAAAATGCGAAAAACCTTGAAAGAGAGACATGCCAGAGAGAAGATAACATGAAAATGACACTTATCAAAGTAAAATAAATTCAAAATGACAACTATGAATATGAAAATGACACTTGTGAAAGAGAAAATGTGCAAAAGACGACATTTGAGGAAACTCACCAAAATAAAAGTACAAACGTAACAAAGTGAGGAATAATGTCAATAAAAGTGTGCATGGAATGTCGACATGAGTTGAAAATCACATAGGAAATATCCTGGTAAATGGTGCTATTCCTATTCAAGCATGCATAAAGGAAGTGTTCTCATGAAATCATCGAAGATTGTGCATGTGTGTGCAAGTGACTTGGCAGTGCAAGTGCTTTATGTTAGTATAACTCCAAAATGGTGAAAATGAATTTTATGATCAATTTTTATTTATTTTTTAATTTAACCCTTGTCTATTGACATTGAATAGTGTATGTACTAGTGTGCCTTATATACATAGCACACTATTGTTTTTATTTGTATAAAAAGTAACCCTGCAATGGTGCACCATTTTCTATTAATAACTAGGACCTTCAATTCAATTAACAACACCGGTGCACGTAATGTAAGTAGCACACCGTATTTTTAAATTAAAAACCCCACAATGGTGCACCATGTTGTTTATGCACCAGGGCATTCGTATATAGTTTTAACATCGGGGATTTGTTAGAGTATAGCATCGGACTAGGAAAAATTAATTTTACGATATTTTTTTAAAATTTAACACTTTTCGAGTGCTATCCAGTAGTATATGCACTGATGTGCATTATGTACTTAGCACACTGTTATTTTTTAATTTTTATGAAAATAAATTTTCCATAGTGCACCATATGCTATTAAGAATTGGTGCGTATAATTATAGTAACACACTTGTGTGTTAGTGTATTATAGATGTAGCGTTAAAAAACATACACCGAAAAATTCTCCCACCCAACTCCATGAGTGACCTCCACTACAAATGTATTTTGGGGCTATTTTTATATGGGCTTCCACAAAATCCTCCACTAGAGAGTCTTTTCCTTGTAGTTATCTTCCCATGGAAGGGAAACCAAATGGTCCGTCATAGAATGCCAAAAGTAGTTTAAAGCAAAAATTTCTTTAGGTCGTATTAGAGTGATTCCTTTTGTTTGAACCGGAAAAACTAAGTAAATTGAAGGAAAACAAAAGCATAAGTTTCCTAGTGGGGACATCATCATACTATTTGTTTGTCCCTAGTTCCTCTTGCAGTTGACGCCGTTGACATTTCACTTTCTTCTCCTATGTTATCATGTCTATATATGCAAAAGGATCATCGTATCCTTCTGGTAGCCAATCTAGAGGCTCCCACTTAATAAAGTAGCCATAAGAGCTAATGTCTTGCTGATAGTATTCACCCTTGGATATCTAGGATGCAATGGCTGGAGGATTTTGCGGAGTGTCGACTTTAGTTGCATACCTTTTTCTAGAAGTGAATCCACAAAATACTGGGTCTTTGTCTGTTTCCTGCACTATTGGACGGCCAGTGGGAGGAGGAGTTCCCAGTTAGTGAGAAGAGTCCCTATCTATAGAGCTTTCTATAGAACTAGTGGAGACTAAAGTTATGTAGACACAATGGAACTTAATTCAAATTGATTTGGAGAGGTTTTAAAATGTGAGGAGAGTATTGTTAAAATGGATTCCAACCTGATCCATTTGATGTTTTTCTCCTCCTCTAGCTTCTTCAAAGGTCTAGAGGTGGTGTGTTAACAGTCTCCTTACAACCCATAGACCATCACCTAAGTGGAGTCACTCCTCTACCTCCATTTCTATGAGTAGGAAATGAATATGAACATAATATCTAGATCGAAAAAATCTACATATTGATCGTGCCATGGAGGGAGGGGCATATGCCCACATCCTTTTCCTCCTCATCTAGCCCTTTCGCATTTTCTGACCATTTCTACCTTACAAGGAGTTGATGCTTGTAGTGATGAAGTTTTGAAATGCTCACAATACAAACAATGCCACTCTTTTTAGAGCTCAATGCTTCAGTGAGAATGAGGGAGAGGTGGAAGGTATAGAAGCAAGACTCTAAGTAGAGGCATGATTGCAAGGAAGATCACAAGATGGATTTGACTAAAATGTTCTAGAAGATTCGAATTAACTATCTTTGAGCCCCTTTGGTTGAGATCTACAGTGCATGACTTCCACTCAGACTCACCTTCGTATGAAAACATTATCAATGTTGAGTTGAGTTTGACGTGAAATACTAATCCAGGTGGCTCTAGAGACACACAGGATAAAGAGGGCTTATGAATGCTCAAAAATCAAAGTGTTTGGATTATTCTTGAACTAGGTTCATGTTGAAGATCTCGTTGTCGTGATCATGATGGTGTGAATGGTTCATCAATCTGAGTCTAGATGAGGAAGATAGAGGCAGTCAAAGTTGGGTTGAATTTTGTTGATTCTGCAAGATTAACAAAGACACAATTTGAACTTTTCCGGTGGATAGAATCTAGCTAACTCTAGCCAGATTCCAAGAAAAATTGTTGCCTCATTAAAATGACTCCTTCTGCTTAAAATCAGGATTTTTAAAAAATGACAATATTTATATATCAAAAACAAAATATCAAAAAAAGGGTGGCGAGCCACCAACCCCACCACCCCAACCCTTACCCATGTAACAAATATGTTATTAGTGGAGGGGTGGGACACGACCCCTGGCCCCTCCCACGAAACCACCACAGAGCACCATTTCAAAACAATGAGTGTTAAGGTGGGCCGACCCTTGGGGCATGGACCCAGCCTCAACCTCCACCATGAATACTAAGGGTAACTGGTAGGCATGGTGGGAAGCCACCCAAGGTAGGCCCAACCCAACCCATTATTTAAATAAGGGATTTTTTATATGGAAAAAAGAGGAGGCGAGGTTTCATTGCCCGACCTCCTCCATATTAATCGGATCTAAAACCAGCTCACCAAACAATCTTATTGATTTGTCCACCCAACAAACTTATATAAACATTCATTTCACCAGTGCGCCTAGGTAGATAGAGTAACCAAAAGTAAGCACAAAAATCGAGACGTAATTATTTTAATTAATTTTTAATACAGGTGGAACAATGAATGAGCAAAAGTTCCAAGAGGGTGAAATTTTGCAGTGTCCAAATTGGACAATTTTTATGTCAATCTTACACCTCTCAGCAACATGAACCCGATGGCACAATCAGTTTCCTGATCTGAGAAGCCTATTTTCAGAGGACTCGGAGGAGGTAATATTTCAAGAATCTAGGGGATTCTAAAAGATTCCTTGAGCCCTAGATTTCCACTTTCTCATAATTCAGAAATTTGATAGTCGATTTTGCACTATTCGATGCCACAAATCTGATGGTGTGTTTAGATTTTTCATTTTCTCATTTCATTTTTCAGCCACTTTTCTAAGTGGAGTGCAGGTGTCAACATTCATGTGCGAGCAGCCATTTCCATGATATTCAATGCCGCGAGATTCGACGTGCGACCAGCTTCAATAGCTTTACATCCTTCTTCAGATGGCCCCTGTATGTGAAGTATAAGCAATATGTTCATGTACTTCTTTTACTATGCATTGTGCTACATAGATCCTTATTTGATTTTTGATGTGGGATCTTGTTTCTTACTTGTTTTCATGATTCCTGCTTGATGTGATGCAGAATCATCTGTGTGATGTACTTGTTGTCATGATTCATCATGTTTTATTTGGGATACCTTTGTCATCATGTTGATGGGATACTCATGTGTTGCCATGCATGTTTGCATTGAGATCCATTTTATGCCATGTTGGCAGGATGTTCATTACCATCATGCATGAGTTTGTGTCATACTGATAGGAGTCCTTTTGAGTAAGAGTTCCTGTAGTGGAACATATCTTGGAGCCACTCCTGCGTGAGGGCATTTTTCCCTGTATGATAACGACATCACCTCTATGTACGTCATCACTATTGACAACACTTAATGCGGTGGCCTACACCATCTTGACACCGGGGCCCAAAGACAGTCCCTCCTGCATGAACTCCGTTACCAATGGCTTATGTTTTCAAGTGTTGATGATTGTCATGTTACTCTTCTTTATAGCATGCAGATGTATTCATGTATGTTCTTTTAAAATGCAATTTAACACATCACGGAAGTAAAAGGCCTTGGAAGGGTCCTTTGTCACACTCGGACCTGGATCAAAGTGGTATCATAGTGGTCTTTGTGTTGATGTGAATTGCAAGAGTGAACAATGGAATCGAACATGCAGCGATAGAGGATGAAAAAGCGATGTACAAGACCATGCTCAAAATTTCCCAAAGAGTGGAAATAATGTATGAAACTCTACAGAAAGAGACAGAGGAAAAGGTGTGATTGCAGCTTCAATTGCAAGCCACGGAAGATGCCCTGGAAGAACTGAAGCACAACAAACAGAATCTTCAAATAGAGAATGCTGAATTGAAGATGCATCTACATGAAGAGAAGGAGGAAAAACATAGTTTGCTACGAAAGCTGCAAGCTAAGGACGAGGCCGTGGAAAAACTGCAGCGTGACCCATGTGAGGTAAAAATTAATTCTCTGAATTCATGTATGTGTCCTGATGATGATTTTTCTATTTTTGAAAATCATACCACAAGAATTGGCTCCAAACTGTTGAAGAAAATGGGGTATGAAGGAAAAGGCTTGGGAGTTAATGACCAAGGCATTGTCAACCCCATCAAAGTGGAGGAATTACCCCATTAGATAGGACTTGGGTATGTCAGAAAGGAAGTTGGGAAATGCACTAAGACAACTAGAAAACCACCAACAACAGATGATGAGAAGCCCTCATCGGTTATTTCCACATCAACAGAGGTAAAAGATGTTGAATTCCTTTCGATTTCGTCTTCACATAGTATGATTTCTGTTGGATATTTGGAGAGCCCAATTACAGGGACAAGCATGAGGCTCCTTATAAGGACAAGGCATGAGGAGGAGAAATAACTTGGTGTTAATAACCAAGTCATAACTCAACCAATGGAGGATGTGTAGAGACTTCAATTTGCAAGTTTGAGATACAACAAAAGAGAATGCTCAAAGGTGTCAGATTCATCTAAGGCATCGTCAAAATCGTCGAGGAAAGAGAATGATGGGAAAACATCCCCATCATCCCATGGTAGGGAAAGAGCTAAGACAAGCTCTCATCGCCATACTTATACTAGAGATAACAAGGAAACATATAACCAGTTTCAATTTTCGAATGTTCATCTCGATTATAATCATGTTTTTAATGATGAGCGTAAAACCTGGCATCGAAAAACATGTACCTTTTGTGGATTACATAACCATACATTTTCTAAGTGTTGGAAAAGAATGGAAACACAAAAAGGGATGAGGCATGAAAGACCCTCTCAACAGTAGGTAAAGAAACATGTTAAGCAGATCTGGAGGAAGAAAACCTATTGCAGTCATTACGAAAAAAGTGGCCATCAAAGAGCCACTTGTTGGAGGCTCCATCCATAGCAGCGCCTTAAAGATAAAGTGTCGGTGCATGAACTAGGTGAAACCATTTTTCGACAATCGAATGCGCCAAAGGGAGGCAACCATTCACCTCGATAAGTGAAAAATGGTTTCTATATATGTTATCATTTCATGGTCATACTTTTGTAAATAATTTGTTGCACTTTAAAATGTAAAAGTGATGATATGTTTTCCATCACTTGTTCAACAACAATGATGTCTGGTCTTATTTTGAGTAGCATGATAAACTGTGAAAGTGATGTCGTGTTTCCATCACTTGTCAAGACAATAATGTTTGGCCTTATGATTGTAAATCATGTGTTGCAGTGATGATGTGTTTTCCATCACTTGTTGAAGCAACAATGATATGCTGGCCTTGTTTTTGTAGCTGGGGTATTGCATCCATCTTGTTGTAAACTTGACCACCGAGTATGTATTATAAACTCATGGAAAGTGTGGGACGCTTGGGTCATTAGTTGGTCATGAAATTTAAGCATGTAATTTGCAAAACAATGTACTACAAGTTGCATAGGTGGCAGGTGTCAGCTCATCGCTTAAGGCTTGGAAAAACAAAGGTGAAGGAGATGGAAGCGAGACCTTTCAGGATGCTTTAGATGCAGACAAGATACAGAGAAGTTGCAGGGTATTTTTCATGCTTTTGGAGGACCAAAAGCTCCTCAGTGGGGAGGAATGATCCAGGTGGCTCCAGAGACACACACAGGATAGAGGGCTTATGAATGCTCAAAAATGAAAGTGTTTGGATTATGCTCGAACTAGGTTCATGTTAAATATCTTGTCATCATGATCATGGTGTAAATGGTTCGTTAATTTGAGTCCGGATGAGGAAGATAGAGGTAGTCAAATTTGGGTTGACTTTTGTTGACTCTACAAGATTAACAAAGACACAATTCGAATTTTTCCATCGGATGAAATCCAGCCAACTCTAGCCAGATTCCGAGAAAAATTGTTGCCTCACTATAATGGCTCCTTCTGCTTAAAATTGGGATTTTTAACAAATGACAATATTTATATATAAAAAAAAAATATAAAAAAAGGGTGGCGGGCCAGCAACCCCGCCACCCCAACCCTTATCCACGTAACAAATATGTTATGAGTGGAGGGGCGTTCCACGACCCCCAGCCCCTCCCACGGAACCACCACAGACCACCGTTTCAAAACAACAAGCATTAATGTGGGTCGACCCTTGGGGCGCAGACCCAGCCTTAACCCTTGCCATGAATACTAAGGACATCCAGTAGGTAGGGTGGGTGGGCTGCCCAAGGTGGGCCCATCCCAACCCATTATTTAAATAAGGGATTTGTTATATCGAGAAAGGAGGAGGTGGGGTTTGACCGCCCGACCTCCTCCATATTAACCGGGTCTGAAACCAACTCACCAAATGGCCTTATTGATTTATCCACCTAGCAAACTTATATAAACATTCATTTAACCAGTGCACCCAGGAAGATGGAGGAACCAGGAGTGGGCATGAAAATTGAGATGGCATTATTTTAATTAATTTTTAATGGAAGTGGAACTATGAAGGAGCAAAATTTCCAGGGGGGTGAAATTTTTGCAATGTCCAAATTGGAAAAATTTTATGTCGATCTTACACCTCTCAGCAACACGAACCCGATGGTGTGGTCAGTTTCCTGATCTGAGTAGCCTATTTGCAGAGGACCCCAAGGAGGGAATCTTTTAGGAATCTAAAAGATTCCTTGAGCCCTAGATTTCCACTTTCTCATAATTCAAAAGTTTGACAGTCGATTTTGCACTATTCAACGTCACAAATCTGATGGTGTGTTCAGATTTTTCATTTGCTCATTTCATTTTTCAGCCACTTTTCTAAGTGGAGTGTAGGTGTCAACATTCATGTGCGAGCAACCATTTCCATGAGATTCGATGCTGCGAGATTCGATGTGTGACCAGCTTCAGTAGCTTGAAATCCTTCTTCATATGGCCCCTGGATGTGAGGTATATGCAGTATGTTCATGTACTTCATTTACTATGAATTGTGCTGCATGGAGAAAGGAGGAGGTGGGGTTTGACCACCCAACCTCCTCCATATTAACCGGGTCTGAAACCAACTCACCAAATGGCCTTATTGATTTATCCGCCTAGCAAACTTATATAAACATTCATTTCACTAGTGCACCCAGGAAGATGGAGGAACCAGGAGTGGGCATGAAAATTGAGATGGCATTATTTTAATTAATTTTTAATGGAAGTGGAACTATGAAGGAGCAAAATTTCCAAGAGGGTGAAATTTTTGCAATGTCCAAATTGGAAAAATTTTATGTCGATCTTACACCTCTCAGCAACACGAACCCGATGGCGCGGTCAGTTTCCTGATTTGAGTAGCCTATTTGCAGAGGACCCCGAGGAGGGAATCTTTGAGGAATATAGGGGAATCTAAAAGATTCCTTGAGCCCTAGATTTCCACTTTCTCATAATTCAGAAAATTGACAGTCGATTTTGCACTATTCAATGTCACAAACCTGATGGTGTGTTCAGATTTTTCATTTTCTCATTTCATTTTTCAGCCACTTTTCTAAGTGGAGTGTAGGTGTCAACATTCATGTGCGAGCAACCATTTCCATGAGATTCGATGCGCGACCAGCTTCAGTAGCTTGAAATCCTTCTTCAGATGCCCCCTGGATGTGAGGTATATGCAATATGTTCATGTACTTCTTTTACTATGAATTGTGTTACATGTAGGTTTTAACCCTGTACAGAAATTACCTGCATATGAATTTTAAAACAGAGAAAATAAATAATGCGAGAGAATAACACATAAAACACATATACAGAGAGATTTTCCCTTGGATCCCAAAACCCAGACTACCAGATTGATTTTCCGTTATGTTCCTTTCAATTTTACAATACATATTTATACATGCTGAAGCATCCAATACCATGGACCAAAAACCATCGCATCTAAAACCATGGACCAAAAACCCTCACGTCCAAAATCATGTGCGAAAAACATGCACAAAACCATAGGTAGGTCCGTCCAACCTAATATAGGGTCCAAAATCAAATTGTGGGGTTACCTGCACCTCTCAAACCCCCTGTGACTCCACCCGATATGAAATTGGCACAACAAAGGGGGCCTCCACCCCCTTCTAACCCCCCCAGTTAACTGCGTGGGCTAGCCATGGAAAGAATATAACACAACCAAACATTCTCCCACTTGTTTTTTTCTTTCCAAAGGGGGGCACAAGAGAGCTTAGTCATTTATCCAACCATGCAACACCCATTGTTTCTCTACACCAAGAGAACTTCTCAGAGCTCACATATTTTGTCAATGCATCTGCAGTATTCTTCAAAGTGTCCACCTTTACCAGAAACACCTTTTTGTCCTCTATCATATCCCTCACAAAGTGATAGTAAACATCAATGTGCTTTGTCTTTGAATGATATGTAGGGTTCTTTGCCAAGAAAATTGCACTTTGGCTGTCACAGTCTATCCTTATAGCTCCATGTACTAACCCCATACTTGAACACAATATTTGCAACCAAAATGCTTCCTTTCTTGCATCAGTGGTTGCCATGTATTTTGCCTCTGTAGTTGATAGTGCCACAATAGATTGTTTCTTACTCATCCAACTGAATGCACCTCTAAATAGGTTAAACACATACCCACTTGTAGATCTTCTCTGATCCATATCTCCAGCCCAGTCTGCATCAACAAAGCCATGAATATCCAACACTTTGTCCAATCCTGGTCTTCCTTGGTAGCACAAACCATAATCACTAGTGCCACACAAATAGCTGAAAACCCGCTTCACTGTTGTCGAGTGCTCCTTCCCTAGATTTGACATAAACCTGCTCAATACTCCAAATCCATGTGCAATGTCTGGTCTAGTACAGACCATCACATACATTAGGCTACCGACTGCACTTTCATATGGAACACATAACATGTCCTCTTCCTCTTCTTGTGTCTTGGGAGACTGTTCAGCAGATAACTTTACACCTACATGAATAGGAACCTTGACCGGTTTACTATCCTGCATATTAAACCTCTGTAATATTGTCTCGACATACTTCCTCTGGTTTAACCAAAGCTTCCTTTTTGTCTTATCTCTTTTATTTCCATGCCCAAAATATAGTTTGCAGCACCAAGATCTTTCATGTCGAATTTGGAGGACAAATGGGTCTTCAAATCCTGCATAATTTCTTTGTCATTTCCAACCAACAACATATCATCCACATACAAGACCAGATAAATGACACGATCATCAATTAATTTAAAATATGCATAGTGATCTGCTTTGCTTCTGGTGAAGCCAAGTCCCCGTATAAATGTATCAAATTTTTGATACCACATCCTTGGTGACTGTTTTAACCCATACAGAGACTTCTTTAACTTGCATACCATTTCTTTCTTACCCTTCACCGCAAAGCCTTCAGGTTGCTTAATGTAGATCTTCTCTTCCAGATCCCTGTGAAGAAATGTTGTCTTCACATCCATCTGTTCTACCTCAAAATCAAAAGCAGCAACAACTGATAAAAGTAATCTAATAGAAGTTACCTTGGCAACAGGAGGAAAAATATCACCAAAATCAATTCCCGGCACCTGGGAATAACCTTTTTCTACCAACCAAACATTTTATTTCTCCACCTTTCCTTCTGTATTTGTCTTCTTCTTGAACACCCATTTGTTTCCAATGTCTTTCCTTCGAGCTGGCAACTCCATCAGATCCCAAGCCTCATTTTTGTGAAAATATGCCATTTCATCAACCATGGCCTCTTTCCATAATTTTCCATCCTCTGAATCTACTGCTTCCTTCATAGTTCTGGGATCATCATCAGTAATAGATAAAGCAAAATATGAATAGAAAGCAGATGGAATATACCTTTCTGGTTGCCTTCTTTATTGAACTGATCTTCTCACACCCGGAGTTTGTGGCTCTTCATCTTTTGATTCCTCCTCTAATGTAGAGTCTGATTCTTCCTCCTTTAGCTCAAGCTCTATCTTCTCAGGTTCCTTTGGCTGGACTTCATGTTTAATAACATATTTTACCGCTTTGAACACCACATCTCAGCTATACACAACCTTCCTTATTACTGGGTTCCAAAGCTTATAACCCTTTAAACCATCCTAATACCCAATAAAGGTACACTTTTTAGATTTACTATTCAACTTGGTTCATTTCTCCTTTGGAACATGTACATATGCATCACATCCAAATACCCTCAGATGTGAAAGAGAGGGTTTATTACGATTCCATACCTCTTTTTGAGTCTTATCCTCCAACGATGATGAAAGTGATCTGTTGACCAGGTAACATGTTGTCTCCACCACCTCTGCCTAGAATTCTTGTCCTAACCCAACACCATTGAGCATGCTTCTTGCCCTTTCCATCAACGTCTTGTTCATTCTTTCTGCAACTCCATTTTTCTCAGGTGTGTATGGAGTAGTCTTCTTCTATGCTATACCACACTTCTTATAGAATTCTTCAAATTCCTTACTGCAAAACTCTCCACCATTATCCGTCCTCAACACCTTTATCTTTTTCCCTATCTAGTTTTCCACCAGAGCCTTAAATTCTTTAAACCTGTCAAAGACTTCATATTCTTCTTAAGGAAATATATGCATGTATTCATTGAGAAGTCATCTATAAATGATACATAGTACACAGACTTACCCAGTGATGGAACCTTCACAGGTCCAAACACATCACTGTGCACAAGCTCTAATATCTGTTTCGCCCTCTTACTACCAGAGGGGAAACTCACTTGATTCTGCTTCCCATATACACAATTTTCACAAAAATCAAAATCCAAAGAGCTATTACTCATACCTTCTACCATACCTTTACCATGAAGTATTCCAAGGCCCTTCTCTACAATATGTCCAAGCCTTTGATGCCACAACATTGTCTTCTCTCCAAAGACCACTAGATTTTCTGCTCCACTTTCAGGAACCACAAAACTATTACACCCATCAACAACAGTACTACCTTACAGCTTGCACAGAGTTCCAATCCGAACTCCCCACATCAATACCAGTGCTCCCCGAACCATCTTGCAAGTATCCTTCTCAAACATTGTCTTTACACCTGCATCATCCAACTTGCTTACAAAAATCAGATTTCTGGCCAATGTAGGAATATGTAGAACACCTGAAATTGTTCTAACCCTTCCACCTTGCAACTTTGACTTTAATTTTCCACGACCAATGATTCTAACCTTCCTATCATCCACTAAGAAGACATCATCGCCATCGTATTTCTCATACTCGCAGAACCACTCTCTATGGGGAGTGAAGTGAAAGGATGCACTTGAGTCAATCAACCATGCCTCATGATCTACATGTGTACTTGAAGAAG